>JARVZY010010100.1:0-26558 GCA_030686995.1 Artemisia argyi | reverse complement strand
CAGTCAAAAAGGCGGTCAACATGATGGTTCACGGTGGTCAAAGCCGGTCAGCGGCGGTCAACACCAATTTTTAACTTTAAATCAGTTTTTTTTTTTTTTTTTTTTTCAATTGGTCGGATCTTGTTTTTAAATAGCGTCAAAGAATAAATTTTATAAAAAAAAATATCCAATTTCTCAGAGACACGCTTAGTTACTTATGATTAAATTATCAACATATATCTAAATTTATTAATATACATAAAAAAAATTAATTTATATATAAAAAAAATTCAATCCGCATAGGCGCCGCCTCAGCCGATTACTAGTTAGGCGGTGGCCGAACGCCCGACTAGTGCCTAGCGCTTTTTGCAACCTTGATTGCATATATATCCCTCCAAAGACTCATAATTACATATATATCCAACCCAAACTTATAAATGCATATCTGTCCGTCCTAAACATTAAATGTGTAACATATATCCAAATAATTATTTTATGCATATTTGAAACCACAAAATACAAGATAAATATAATCTAAATCCAAAATGTCCAACTCATACCACTTGAACACCACCAGCCCCACTCAAAACTTCTAAATGCAAAGTTATGTGAACCAAATATCACTCGACGAGACTTTTATATATTAGCCAACCAACAATCAAACGACGCCTCACAAATTAAATCAAGACCTAAGATCTGTATGACCCAAAATGGATTCTTTAAACTGATTCTTATGATTTAATCTGGGATGCCCGTTTTCATTTAGGCGCTTCCTTTGGCCCGATCCAATTAATTATATATAAATGTGATCTACAGTTGAACTTGATCCGCATTACTCCGAACCTTTCTTACCCGAACGAGTTTCATCCATTCAGTAAAAGATATAAGAACCATAAATGAAAACATTATTACGGCAAATTACTACAATCAAAAGAACTACTTACCTAAGTTAATGTTACAATATATTGCCATAGGAGTGAATTCATGATGAGAGAGAAGAGTGCATATATGTGTGATACTGATACTGATACTGATAATGATTGTTTAGATATTAGTATAAGGGTATAATGGACGTTTTGTACTTTAATTATAGTTATCATGTATTTTGGAGTTTCAAATATCTATAGAAAATATTTGGATACAGATGACATATTTAGGTTTAGTAAGAATATATATGCAATTTCAAGCTTGAGTTGGATATATATATAATTATTGACCTTTGGAAGGATATGTATGCAATTCACCCTATTTTAATGGGCTTTTAACTAAAAACTTTTGTACAAGAGCAGATGGTCTTAGTGATGCAACTTCATTGGAAGTGAGTTCATATTGTGGAGTACCTCATTTACTTTGAAGCCACATATTTTAAGCACCATTTGTTGCTAATATGTGTGGGATAAAGAGGAATTGGAAATTATGTAAGCTTTAATTATCAATGATTTCATCAAAATATCAAGTTCCGAGGGTATTATGTATATATCACATCCCTCTTTGTCCACAAATATTAGCAACATGTGACGCTAAACATCTTTGAGTTCAGCTAACCGAGACAAGCCAAAATGTGAACTCGCGTACCACTCATGTGAACATTACAGTATTTCCTTTGTCCATTGTTATCATCACAAATATAAATGTTACTTTTTTGTTCCATAGAATCGCCATATCTAGCCATCATTGAAGGTAACTTAGACGTTTAACTAATAATCAAACCTTTTCACTGAACTATGGAACGAGTAAGAAGTTGCAATTTACATGGATGAAAAGACTAGTATGTTTTTGCAACCACAAACTACTTTCAATATCTGATACTAAATGAGAAATTTGCTAACAAATTCAGACATAGAACTTGTGGTTTCCCAACAACCTAAGCAAGATATACAAAATGGTATGTACAAGTTGTTTGACTCTACATAACAAACAAGGCAAGGCCCACACCCAATTGCAGTCAGTCACTCAGTCACATCATATAAAAACACTTTGTCCTTAATGAAGAGTATAGCTCAACCTCTACTGTAAAAGAAACAAAGCAAATAATTCGGCAGAGGCATATAAGCAATTTTCCTGTTTATAGACGAGAAAAAAGATCAGCAATGAAAAGATGCGAGTCCTATTCAACAATATGAGTTAAAGCAAGGGCCCTGATACTGACTAATAAATCTTTAAATCTTTGTGTTGCTTAAAAGTATGCATAATCAATTAACTTTGCCAAAAACCAACTAAATCCAATACCATACTTCTGACTCTAGAAAAATGGATCAAAATTGACTTACAGGCATCTATAGATATTGTCTCACATCTGTTACAGATTATAGCTAAAGTTATACTCTTTCATCAAATATAAACTCCCTTAGCAAAGACGAGGACCAAACTTACGCTTTAATAGCATCACACCTAATGTGCACCAATCACGATAGCTTAACTACCACAAAACTAGATTACACAATTCAAGCCAATGACAATGAATATTTTACAAAGGATAAATATTAGCACCCATGACAAAACAACAGGGTATATAATTTTGTGCCTTAAGGGCAAGCCTTACATTCCGAAAGGATGCACGTGGCACCAAAAAACAAATATCCCTCACTACTCTAACAAGCCCAGTATGCGATAGATGTTGTATAAGTTAGACATACATACTTCGCATATTTGTAGAATAACAAAAGCTCTTTTGAAACTTCAGCAAATAGTTACAGCAAGTCTCGACTTACTAACTTACGAAAGTTCTAGAGGGTCAAATGCAATCTTTATTGATTATTGAGAAATCTTCATATTATGAGATCTATCAGCAAGTACAGATAGTTTTTAACAGATGTATATGCTAAGACAATAAAAAGTCAAAACCCGAGTAGCAGAACTATATACAATACAATTAACTCTTTAATAGAAGGAAGAGAGTAGAATTGACAAACCTGAAAATGAGGGCTAATAAGACACCGAGCTATCTGTCTAAAAAGAGGAACCATACATCTCTGAAATTCGGCAGCTTGTGTCGCCTCCAACACTTCTTCAAGTTCCCCAAGAAAAAGAGTCTCCTTTGCACAATTAGTAACTGGCCAATACTTCAACAGCCCCCTTATAACCGTATCCGCCAGCTTATTATCCTTCTCAACAAACTGAATAATACAATACGCCAGCTGCTGATGATACATTGCTATCGTTTTCGGCTTATGCAACGGTATAAGCGCCCGCATTAAAAACAACTTATGTTCTTCCTTCATCGGTAACGCAAATCCATTAATAATACTCCCTAATATCTCCAACAACTCCCCAATCCCATTATGCCTTTGCGTCTCGTAAATAAACCTATAAAAGATATTATTTATCGCTTTCCTAATAAACGGCCTATGCACCATAAACTTACCATAAATCCTATGCAATATCGTTTTCAAATACTCACGCTCACGCGGATCCTCACTATCAAACATATCCAACAACTTCAACACAAACGAATGATTAATAAACTTTTTCGCTACCTTAGCATCAGTATCCGACGACAAAACATACCTCAACAACAGCTCGTAAACCAACTGCAAATGGCTCCACGAAGGTTCCAAAAACGGCTCCTCGTCGTCATTCTCCACATTCTCACCACCCGTATGCTCGTGACTACACGGAGGCAAACACCTAAACACATTACAACTAATCATGGCCACCATTTCCTCCTGATTACCCTCACTTATCTTCCCCGAACCGGACTGCACGTAATCCACTAACTCAACTAAATTCAACCTCTTAATCTCCTTTTCCTTAACCTTATCCAACGTATCCGTAAAATCAAATAAAAAGGAACAAACTTGACATTTTTTATAAAACAAGTTTTGTCTTTCGGATACTGGGACATCTCGAAACATCGGAACCGGTTCGATACTCGGTCCGGAGCCCGGACCGGATAGAACCGGTTCAGGGTTTCGAAACCCTAACCCTAAATTGTCAGTGTTGGTATTGTTATTAGTGTTTTCTGATGATGATTTGGACTGTTTACGTTGGGATCTTTTCATAAATTTGTTCAACATGATTAGTGAGTGACTAAATAGCAAATTAGTGAGTAAAGGGTGGTGGTTGGCGGTGGTGTGACGGTGGTTGGCGGTGGTGATGGATGGTGGCGATTGATTTAAGGGAGTGGGGGGTTAGTGTGTGAAGGAGCATGTATGATTAGTGTGTTTGGGAAAGTTAATCCATTTCTTGTTTACTCGGTATTCAACAATTTTTACTTTTTTGATTTAGGGTTATTTAAAATGAATAAATAAAATAAATATATAAATAAGTTTTTACTTTTTTGATTTAGGGTTATTTTTTGAGACAGTAATAAATGTTAAGATGCTACATTGGGCAAGTGTTAGATTGGTTGGTGCTTTAAAAAGTTTAGTTCTATTGACTTCCTTTGAGGTAGCTTTCAAAGTGAGTTTTACGGCTTGATGCGACCTAGAATGTGATGAGTTCAACTAATTGGTATTAGAGCTGTTTGATTCTAGAGTTTTGAAAAGGCAAAAATTAAAGTTACCATTAATACGGAAAAAACCATTGTTCCCAAAGGTGGTATTGTTCATCCGAAGAAAAAAAAATATCCTTTGATTTCTTAACTCAGTGGAAAACAATGGTGTTTAAAGAAGATTTAAGCAATAAGGTAAAAAAAATCTGAAACTAAGTGGAAGATCTAGCAGTGGAGCTTAGAATTAGGACTCAACCTGCTGATAAAGATATGAAGGAGATTCAACAGCAACTTTTCCTTATAAAAATAAGGTTAAAAGAGATGAAGGATGAGGGGGATGAGAAGTCATATCATCACTGCGGTTTCAACCAAAGAGTAAAATAGTTGTAAGTGGTAGTATGATAGAATTTTTCGGGTACACCGGGCCGAACCTAAATAGTCAGGTTACTAGGTGGTAGCCACTGTTGTGGACAGAAGCTCGTAAGAAAGGGGATAATCACTTAGACAAGTGTGCCATTGTTGGCCAACAGAAGAACATCAACCATGGGGATTGTTGCACAAGAAACGACTACAATATGTTGGTAGCTAATTATAGTGTATGGGGAATAAACAATAGATAAACCACAGAAAATAGTAATGTGGTTTTTATTGGTCTCTTTGTTAAAGGAGAAGCTCGAGTGAAGTTAAAAGTTGAGCTAGGTTGCTTATATGGGTCTAACTTGGGTATGGAAAAGAGATTTTATAGGGATAATGAGTATTATATTGGTATAATCCACATAATGTGATATTATCATTAAACCAATATAAATAGATCATATATCTTGCACCATAAGATAACCAATATGGGCTAAGTCCACTAAAATCAAATAAACCCATACAGATGGGCCTTGCATAACAACGACTAGGCTAATACTCCCCCATAGTTGAAACGGGAGGTCTTCGAACTTTCAAAATGGCTCTAAACTAAGTGAATAATGCAACAAGGAGACTTTTAGGTGAAAATATCAACATACTTAAAACGGGAAGGTACATGTAACACACGAACTTGACCAGAATAAACAAAGTTACGCACAACGTGTATATCTATCTCGATGTGCTTGGTGCTCTGATGTTGCACCCGGTTAGTATATAGATAAACAACACTCACAGTAAACTAATGTAGTAGTAAAAAGGGGAGCATGAAGATCACATAATAGATTTCATATCCATGCAGTCTCAGCAACAACATTAGCAACACTTGGGTACTCGGCTTCAACACTCGAACGAGATAACCTTGTCGGGCGTTTATTAGACCAAGAGAGCAAGTAACACAATATCCAGAGGTAGATCGAGAAGTGACGGAGCACCCAACGCAGTCAGCATCAATATACGCAGTAAGCATAGTCATAGATGAGACATGAATCTGCAGACCGTGATCAATAGTACCCTGAACATAGTGAAGGATGCGCTTTAAAGCAGCAAAATGAGGATCATGCATATAAATACACACCTGTTGTACAACATAAGATATATAAGGACACGTAAACGTGAGATACTGAAGGGCGCCAGCAAAACTGCGATACAAGGTCGAATCAGTAACTGGGTCACCCTCATGACCAAGTTGTTAGAGTTTATGGATAAATATTAATATGTATATGACTAGAATCGAACTCGAGACCACGGGATTGCACACTTTACGTATGAGAATTAAAGTATAATAATTTAATATAAAAAGTTATATTTGATTATTAATTACACAAAACAAATAAAGAACGTTAGTAATTAACGTAAATTGACTAACGTACAAAGATAAGGACTGTGGATAAAAAAATAGAGAACAAGAAAATTCTAGAACCCTTGCGGGTTTAATGTATGACCGGCCAACGGGTGGGGAAACCCAACTCAAGCCCTAACTTGTTCCCTAAGATTTGTTATCCTATAAAAAGGTTAAGGGTTTATTTTATGGGATATCTTGTATGCATTAAATCTAAAACCTAAACATTGCTTTTCTTTGGCCGACATAAATCACAGTAATATATATACATATATACATGCACATGTCATGAATGAACATGTATAGTATATTAAATGTATGTCTTTTCCTTTTGACTTATATGATCGACTACAGTATCACAAATAGTTTGGTGATTTGTTTCATTCGATTGGTTTTGTTTTTAAAACAAAATATTGTTTTGTGTATATTTAACTAGCATTAACTTTAATTCGTTAATAGTACGTGTGTACAAGAACGTGGTACTGATACGTGAGAATCGCATCAGGCTTTACCTCTCAAGGGATCTTGAGAAGCTTACAACCCCCACCAGGCAGTGTACCTGATCGTTGTAGTTTAGTATAGTGACAAGTACCGGGGGATTGATCGTTCAGCTAGGAATAGTGTCGCTAGGATTAGAAAACCTAAATACTGGTTCTAAAGATGAAGGATGATTATTTTTGTATTTTTATATTTTTTTAGAAAACAAATAAAAATCTCGGGTTTGAAGGATTTGGGCGGAATTAGTTGCTAGTCAACTAACCCAATACTAAAGATGCAATCAAAATAAAATACTAGAAATGAAAACAAACTAAATTAAACTAAAGTTGTGAGCAATAAGTGGAGAAGTTGTGTTTACTTAGATTTCACTACTCCCTATATATCTTTTACACGTTAATTACTTGTTATAGTTGCGTGGATGACGGATTGTATTCCTTAATACCATTCATGGGGTGGCGCACTTAATTCCCCAATCCTATGAGTGCCTACTTCACTCCTATGTCGAGCCGGCTAAGAAGCTCCTAACATGGGATCATTAGAATTTACTCATGCATTAAATACAACCAATAAAACCTAGTGCACGTCAGTTCATGTTTCCTAAGACGTTCAAGCATGTTACCATTTGGAGATCTGCCAGTTTTCTTAAGCCTAACATCGAAATCATTCATCCAATACAACCATAAACAAGTAATCAACACATAATTAACATCTAGGTTTCATTAGATCCAAGCAAACACAAGATAGATCTAGCCTAGCATGATGGAATTAAGACAAGAACAAGATATAGACAACCAACACATAGACATATTGATTGAATTACAAGAATACTTATCTCAATTACACATGAAAGGGTTCAAGGGCTGAAAACCCTTGAAAAACCTGTAAAATTCGTACTAAGTTCGGCCTTAGGGTTTTTCTCCAAAACTTCTCTTTTTTTTATGAATGAAAATTAGAAAACTATATATAGGAAATTGAGGCTGACGGCGTCAAGACCAAATTGGTCACGCCGTCATCTCGCCGCCAAAAGAATTCTCGGACTGCCTTGATCTACTTTTGACGCCGTCACGTTATAACATTTTCCAGGCCGTCACGTATTTTACTCTTGACGCTCTACCTCGTGACGCCTTCAATTCTGTACTGGGTCGTCATGAAAATTACTCTTGACGCCGTCAGAATTTCCTTCTTGACGCCGTCACCTACTGTTCTTAGCAAGGAAAATTAAGACTTTGGTGTTTTCTTCACTTTTATGCTCCAAAAATGTCCGAATTGCTTCCTTTTCCAGATTTCTCTCCCAAGGTACCTAAAATCACAAAAGGAACGATTTAGGGCAATATTTGATCAAATAAATTCAATTCCGGGCTTAAATGACCCCCTAAAAATGGTTCATTTTTCGCCTCATCATATACCCTTACACTTGAGATTTGCTTGTCCTCAATCAAATGCGCTTTTATTCTATTCAAAATACAAGTTAGGGGTCATTTAACACTAATATAAAAGTAATTACAACAAATAATCGTTCCACTAAAGACCAATAGACAAGCACGGAGGTCATACACTAGCACCTCACAAATAGTGTTTAGATACTCACATCTCTCGGGTGTAATAAACTATAAATTACAATATGGAAACGGAAGATATCTCTCACTACCTGTCATAGCAAAATAGATTACCATAGGCTTGGGAAATGATCAAACCTCTACCACATGGCGTAAGCACCTAGGATAAACTATCAAAGAGGTCTTTTAAAGGGTTGTAACGTTAGGTGTAGGGATATGAAATACACGGTTTTGTTGGATAAAGGAAGTTTTTACTGGTGGCGAGCTAACAATCTTGGTTAATTACATGTACAATATGGCGTTGCTAAGCCAAGACTAGACTCGACTTAAGCTAATAAATGAAAAATAACAAAAACATAAAATGAACATAGAATAAAAAGGGATGGTAGTCCGTATGTTTTTTCTCTTTTCCTTTTTTCTATTTCTTTTTTCTTTTTCTTGTTTTTTGGATTTTTTTTTTTTTTTTTTTTTTTTTTTTTTTTTTTTTTGCATACACTCTTACCCTACCATTCAAAATAATACATCATAGGGAATGAACATTCCCCTTACACTTGAATTTTTACATACTTTACAATAAACTAATCTAATAACTCGCATTAAGAAAATCAAAACACTTACAGCACTTTTAAGATTAACGCACATATGGGGGTAATAAATGATGTTCTTCCCCATTACTCCATAAAATAAGTACTTTACCCATGAGTCCCAATCGTCCCAAAACAATATGTACAAGGATATGACTCGACTTAGCAACCATGTAATCAATTAGATAGTTAACTTAGGGTTTAACAAATAACAATAATGCACTAAAAATGAGTGCATACACGGAAGGCTAAGGCGATTTGGTTGTACATTTAAGTGGGGTGTAACAAATTCTTCCTTTAAGTAAAATGCTTAAAGTTATAAACGAAAAGATAGGCTCGGAGGGGTGTACTAGGGGTTTCGTGTACTAAAAATGAGTACAACGCTAAGGTATGGGAAAAATTAGTTGACTTAACTAGCCAAATAATATGACTTAAATGGTCAAGTAATTATGATACGGGTTTAACACAAGGGTGATCCTAATGCCTCTTATCATGTAGTAAATCCTACTACACGAATGTAGTCTCACTAGCGGTCTCGGGATGCATCACTAACGCAAGTTCTAGAATCTAAATGCTACCGGTACACTCATAAGCACTAATAGTAAATGCTTTTCCTATCAAATCTAAAGGCGAACCTCACATATTTGGGTGGAAATTTTTCTGAAAGTACGGTTATGTGCTAGTCATACAATCTCCTATCCATGAGACGCTTGCTATGGCTAAAGTTTCACTCCTAAATGTTGTAAGAAATTTTAAATTTGGCACTAAAATTGCACTAACAAGTATTTCTCATAGTTTTATTACACATCTACCATTAAAAAAAATAAACTCAAGCGAAAGTGTACATGTAAGGTATCATCATTTTACCCTCCCCTTACACTTAGGATGAACATTGTCCCCAATGTTCAAGTAAAGAATGTAAAAGTAAAAAAGTAAAAAGAATGAAATCAAATACTCCCCTGATTCGCTCGGTATGGATAATAAGGTGGCCAGGTTAAATCTTCCTCCAAGAAAATGAACAATCAAAGCTTCCCTTTCAGAATATAAATCATCTTCTTGTCATACATAACCTGTAAATCCTGAGAAAATAGACAAGACAACCTCGCATAAAATCGGCGGCAGCCTATATAAGTTACTAAATCCTAGAAAACAAAATAAGATATAATGCTTGTGGAATGAAGTTTGCAGATTTCCTGGAGATTATAAAACTTAATAATTCACAAAAACCATAAGACTCCGTTAGAAAAACAAAACAGGTAAAATTTCCAGATTTTTACACGTGACGCCGTCAAGAGTTAACTCGTGACGCTGTCAGAAGTGACCTGCAGAAATTCTTATGTTAAGTTTCCGGAAAATTTCTGAAAAAACTTGGTCTCACTTCCTGGAAAATCCTGCAAAACTTCATTATGACTCGATACAAGCATTTGACTCTAACAAATACGAATATACATGTTCATTTAATATTGTGGAGAATCATGATCGGTTTGTTTCTTGAAAACATATTTGGGGTTTCCCCTTACACTTATCTTTTGCAAAAATACTTTTAGGTGGAGTTGAGACTAGGCCAAAACAACAAAGTAAAGTATTTCCACTATTTAATTGAGAAACATGATCTACCAACAATAAAAATAAAGCATGCATACGGAAGCAAATAACAAACAAACAAAATAAAATCATACAAAACATGGGTTGCCTCCCAAGAAGCGCTTTTCTTTATTTACGAGTCTTGTAGCTAGACTCAAGGTCATGGGTTACTACGTGACCTCATCGTTGGTTTCACTCTCCGATTGTAAATATTCTTTGTAGAAACCAATCACCTTTTTCTCAATCGCCCCCATAATCCTTTGGGCAAATTCCTTATCGACTTTATACCTTGGTCCTAGGGCCAAGCAATCTTTATAAAAAAGACTCCTCTTTTCCCATACATAATTCATGCCTTTTTTCTTATCCTCTTCATTGATGTCCTCAAAAGCATCAACGTTATCCTTATCAAATCGGGATATAAAGCGAAATTCTTTCATCCTATTAGGCATCCTATAAGTGATACTATCAGTGTTACTTGCAAATCGGATTGTCCCTTCTATCTCATCATATTCTAACTTTGACTCCTCAACAAACGGTTTGCCAAACACAACATTGGATAATCGACAATCAATAACATTAGCAAGATCTTCCACAATCATAAAGTCGGTGACAAAAGTGAAATTACCAACAAAGACATGTAGACCTTTAACTCTCCCGACAAAGTTACAAACTCCACCGGGGTATTTAGGATCTCTTCTAGGTTCAAGTCTTGTTTTCACAATATCATTATAAACATTTGCGGACATAATGTTGACTGGGGATTTAAAGTCAATGTAAGCATTTTCAACGTGTCTGTACCCAATCATACATGGTATTTTAGCATTCTTAGGATCGCCTCTCTTTATCTTAGGTTCGATTATAGTGACAGGAGATCGCGGGTTATCAATAAGATTATTATAATATGCAATCTCCTCCTTAGTGGGGTGTAGATTAAAGTAGTCATTAAGCTTCGGATCTATTTCCCCCTCTTCTAGTCCCTCAACAACATTCACAAAGTCATTAGGTCCTAGGTCCTCATTTGAATACAAGGCGGTCGCTAGGTCACTAAATGCATGTTCGAGCTCAACCTTAATCAACCTATTAAGCTCTCTAAGTTCCCTAATCTCACTCTCAATTTGTTCACGTAACACAGCCACTTCTCTAGGGGAAAGGGGTGGATTCGCGTTTTCCATGATGGTCAACGGAATAGTTAATGAATTTAATTTACTAACAAAGGCACAAAGAAAAAGATAGACTAAAGAAAACCTAAAAATAAAAATAAAATCTTACTAGAAAGGAATCTAGCAAGTAGACCTAATAAAAAAAGATTCTAACCTAGACAATAACTATTCCCCGGGCTGCGGCGCCAAAAACTTGATACGTGGGAATCGCACCAGGCTTTACCTCTCAAGGGATCTTGAGAAGCTTACAACCCCCACCAGGAAGTGTACCTAATCGTTGTAGTATAGTATAGTGACAAGTACCGGGGGATTGATCGTTCAGCTAGGAATAATGTCGCTAGGATTAGAAAACCTAAATACTAGTTCTAAAGATGAAGGATGATTATTTTTGTATTTTTATATTTTTTTAGAAAGCAAGTAAAAATCTCGGGTTTGAAGGATTTGGGCGGAATTAGTTGCTAGTCAACTAACCCAATACTAAAGATGCAATCAAAATAAAATACTAGAAATGAAAACAAACTAAATTAAACTAAAGTTGTGAGCAATAAGTGGAGAAGTTGTGTTTACTTAGATTTCACTACTCCCTATATATCTTTTACACGTTAATTACTTGTTATAGTTGCGTGGATGACGGATTGTATTCCTTAATACCATTCATGGGGTGGCGCACTTAATTCCCCAATCCTATGAGTGCCTACTTCACTCTTATGTCGAGCCGGCTAAGAAGCTCCTAACATGGGATCATTAGAATTTACTCATGCATTAAATACAACCAATAAAACCTAGTGCACGTCAGTTCATGTTTCCTAAGACGTTCAAGCATGTTACCATTTGGAGATCTGCCAGTTTTCTTAAGCCTAACATCGAAACCATTCATCCAATACAACCATAAACAAGTAATCAACACATAATTAACATCTAGGTTTCATTAGATCCAAGCAAACACAAGATAGATCTAGCCTAGCATGATGGAATTAAGACAAGAACAAGATATAGACAACCAACACATAGACATTTTGATTGAATTAAAAGAATACTTATCTCAATTACACATGAAAGGGTTCAAGGGCTGAAAACCCTTGAAAAACCTGTAAAATTCGTACTAAGTTCGGCCTTAGGGTTTCTCCAAAACTTCTCTTTTTTTATGAATAAAAATTAGAAAACTATATATAGGAAATTGAGGCTGACGGCGTCAAGACCAAATTGGTCACGCCGTCATCTCGCCGCCAAAAGAATTCTCGGACTGCCTTGATCTACTTTTGACGCCGTCACGTTATAACATTTTCCAGGCCGTCACGTATTTTACTCTTGACGCTCTACCTCGTGACGCCTTCAATTCTGTACTGGGTCGTCATGAAAATTACTCTTGACGCCGTCAGAATTTCCTTCTTGACGCCGTCACCTACTGTTCCTTGCAAGGAAAATTAAGACTTTGGCGTTTTCTTCACTTTTATGCTCCAAAAACGTCCGAATTGCTTCCTTTTCCAGATTTCTCTCCCAAAGTACCTAAAATAACAAAAGGAACGATTTAGGGCAATATTTAATCAAATAAATTCAATTCCGGGCTTAAATGACCCCCTAAAAGTGGTTCATTTTTCGCCTCATCAGGTACAATCACACTATTGATTGTATCTTGGATCGATTAACAAAACGGTAAGGGGTTAATCTAAAGATCCCTAATTCACATATAAACCCTAATTAGGGTTCTTTAATTGTTCAAGAATTCAAGATTGCATACGGTACGTTCCTATTTATGTTTTTGTTAATAATTATATGTTATACTTGATCTATAGCTTCCGCATACGTGTGTACTTTGATTTATATGATTGTCATGATATTATAATTATGACAGTGGCATCACGAGCCATGTATAACATGTAATTGATTACTAAAACATAATAAAAATCGTATCTTTAATAGTTTTAGATACATGTTTTGGATCTAGGGTTTTTTTCTTTAATTTTTTTAAAAAAAATTTTGAAACCCTAACCCTAATTTTGGTGGGGGTCAATTTTTTCCATGAACCTTAATTAGGGTGTGTGGTTTAATTAATTAAATTGTAATTAATTAGAAACCCTAGGTCATTAACTAGTTAATTGAACGTACTTATGACCTAATTGGTACAGTAATTGTTATCCTTTGATCCGTGACGAAACATGCATGTTAGTCATGGATTGTTAATTGTTTTGTTTCTGTCACATATTTAGATAGATCTAAAATTGGGGAAGACCCCATAATTATTAAAATCAATTATGTGCTATGTGGTATATGATTGACTTTAGCCTACACAATTGACTTGTTAATGTATGTGGCTCACTTCCATTAAGAAGGGAAGGCCTTAGTTGATTATATGCATATTAAAACCTAGAATTGATTTTATTAGGATCTTTTCTAATCAAGAATGCATGTGGCTAATTGTTTCACCTTATAATTGTTATGTTTATTAGTTGCTTGATTTGTCTTTAATTACTTGTTTTATTGTTTTATTTTGTTGGACACGTTGTAAGCAATAAAAGGGTAATTTTTATAAAGAAAATTAATTGGACTAATAATTGTGAAACTTTAAGTGATAAAGATTGATTCTTGCGGTGTCTTATGTGCCGACAGTGGTTCGCTTCACACAGTAATTGGCTCCCAAGCGAGACTAGCAAGATTCATACTTTATTACATGTTTTAAGATTTAATTCATAAACTTTTGTTTGATTGATGTTTTTGTACACATGTTTTAAAAGCAAACCTTATAAGACAATTTCATAGTGATGGTAAGAAGGTTTGGAAAGAGCCTAGAGTCTACCTTGGTTATCACACTTATGAATGCGTCTTAGACGATTTTCTTTTATCTCCATTCTTGGTACAATATCATCTTAAGGGTAATTTACCTCAATTCCACTTTTGTGGATGATAATTGAAGGTACTTCTTTAATTGGTGAACCCGATACCTCAAGTAAAACTTTTGACTTAATCTTAGCAAATTGGCAATAAAAAGGTTTTGAAAACTTATGTTATGAAGATGAGTGCATGCATCTTCGTACATGTTTTGATTGTCACATCAAAATTTAATACCCTTAAAATTTAAGTTACATGCCATCTAACTATAAGGAACACTTGGAATTAATTATTTGGTATGCGTGAGACCTAGGCCAAAGATTAATGACAAGGTAAATTTCCTAGTGTGCGTGAGACCACACATGGAGAATTTGTGGTTTCTAAGTTAGACGACTTAATTAAGTTGATGTGTGAGACCTAGAACTTAAAGCATGAGATGGGATGAAACATGCTTACATTGCAAATTGATGAATCAAATTTGATGTAAATCCCATAATGATCTAGGAATTGGAAAATTGTTTGCCAATTATTGTTCGACAGCTTACCATATTTTATACTTTCATTACTAGCAGATCAACTGATGTAGTGAAATCTATGAGAATTTGGATCCTAGATTTTCAAGAAAATTAGTTGGATGTATGGATATATCCTTGGGTATTATATTTTCTTGAAAATATGTATTATCGAAAATACTAAAACTGAATTTTGCAAATTTTTAAATGTATTAATGCAACATTGAACCGTAAACGTAAGTTATTCTTTTCACAAGTAAATTGATCTACACCCATACGGGGTTTTTTGGTAAGAATCAACTTTACTGAAAGAATAAACATAGACTTCTTTCCATAGGAGAAGTGTGAGACTTAATCCTATTCCTTTTCATAATTGAGAAATGTATAATAGGAAAATTAGAATTGTCTATGTTCTAAATACATAACTCATAGCAAACTTTAATAGTTATGATTATTTGCACTTTATGAGTTATTTAATTAGAATCTAGACTTGTTACTGCAAAATGGTAAAAGACAAATTAGATTATTTTATCTAGTTGTTTTGCTTTGACCATTTAAAGATACTACATACAATTGTTGGAATGGTAGATCTATTCAGGAAGAAATTGCATGCCCAGTTTTTCAAGTTAATAGTTTGGAATGTGATGAATCACATTTAAGTAGTAAAATACATTCTTTTAAGTACCTAATTAATTGTTACAAATGGGTTTTCTCAAAGATGTAGGAAAGTGAATAGCACACTGTTTCCTTTCACTGGTTATGAAACATTTACAACGTTGTCATATTCAGTGGGAGTATTGTGTTCGAATTACTGAATGAGAAATTATAGTAATGATCTCTAATTCAGTGGGAGCCACAAGCTTTATTGTCTTGGTAGTAATCCAGATTATCTTTTGATATCTCAAGATAAATACTTTCAAATATATAGGCACTAATATTTTCAAAGAAAGTCATGTGCGTTTCCTTGTTAATTAAGTAGCTCTATATCTACTAGTTATGCAAATATAATTGACACAATCATATTGTTCATATTAACAAACACGTGCATGTTGTTTATATGGTACATGGTGTTGTTCCATGCACAAGTGGGAGAAATCTATATTGTGTGCAAGGTATAACACATAAGAATATGATCTAGAGGATTCTCTTGATTGCTAAGTAAGAGACTCACATTCTAATATGACTAATACACATCTAATCCAAGAAACACTTGGTGTTGAAATTTAGTAAACGTGAGATGCAGGCTAAATTTTAATGACAAGGTGAATTTCCATGTAAGTGTGAGACCGTACATGGATAATTTACTGTTTCTAAATTAGAAACCTATTAGAACATGTGTCAATATAATAACTAGACAACTTCAACTATAATATTTTTGTATTATTAGAATGACATAAATAAATGAAGTAAATAAATTAACTTGAAATTACTATTGAAACCAAATGGTGGTGTTCAAGAATACTTTAGTTATACTTGTTTATAGCTTCTTTTAAACATAAAGTCTTTTAAGTATTACAAGACTTATAATAAAGTAAGACGTTAACTTGTTATGTTTTTTAATTAACACATATACAAGAAGTCATTGAGTTGATCAATGATTAATAACGTATAGTAGGATTATAACAAGTTTATGTTTGTTATGAGACATAAACATGAAGTGACTTGGTCAAAAGTACTTGTGTTATAAAGCATGCAATTGATTTGAAAATACTATTATACCATTAAGTTGACTTAGTTGGTAAATAGGTATGCCAACAGGAATATGGTTATCTTATATATTGTTAGATCTTCTTACAATATTAGTTCTAATGAAATACCACATATTTATGGTATGTTAGAGAAATCAAACTTTTGTTAGATTGTTTGATTAAAGATAATTATGACCTCTTTTATTCCAAAAAGTTATCAAGGTTAAAAAATTGAGTATGGATTGAATATCTCAACTAGCTTATAGACCCGTGGAATCACAGGGTTTTAAAAGAAATAATGCATCAAGAAATTAAGCGTGTGAATAAAGTTAGAAGATACAACGAACGTAAACATATTGAATTGTTTTTGAATGAAATAATATGTAATAAGTAAATAATACTATAAACAAATATGGATGTAACTATTAATCTAGTAAACGTCCATGCACGTGACCTCCAATCTTGATAGTCTTGAAAAGCAAATGTATATAGTGAGCGATAATTAAGTGATAAGCTAATGAACATTTTGTAAGCACCTAATAAGTTTAAAAAAAAAAGTAAGTAAAAAATGTTTGTGATTGATAATATATGTAAATATAAAAAATGACATAAAACATATCACATGTATATTCGTACATACCTCTTGAAACTTGGTCATAGACCTTGAAGAACTTCTTTGTAGACTACATTTGTAGTAGTTTTTTATAGATTACCATGCGTCTTTTCTTAAAAGTATGTTTGAACATTTATCTGACTCAAAATATTTGAATAAGTAAAACCAATAATAAATGTATTAGATCATGAGTCTCATTGATTAAGTTATAAGCTTTTAATATCCATTTAACAACCTCTTCATTTTTCCATCACCGGTTTTTAATATCAATTTAGCATGCACAAATTTCACCGACTTCTTCTGGCTGTGAGTCGACAATGAGCCATATGTTCACAATTAGCTTATTAGTCATGAGCGCTTCATCACAAATGATAAGCTTACATTTCTTTAACAAATATGTAAAAAGGGGACATATCATGAATTTTAACAGCGTAGATCTAAAAAGGGGGCATATCATGTAATTCATTGTTTGTAATGAATTTTAACCAACGCCCGTCATATATTTTATACATCATGAATTTCATCCAATAGCTCCTATTGGCTAAATAAATATTTGAGTACTTTCAAATAGAGAAAACATGATAAGACCATTGGAGCATAGCTTTAATAGACTCCTCTACTACAAGTCTACAAACGTTAAGTATGAGGACTTTTGGAGACATCATCGGTTCAATTCCAACTCCTGGCTAAAGGTCACTCGAATATGTACTCATTGCTTGGGGGTAAGTCTTTAGAGAAGGGTCAATCGTCACCCAAAAAAGTGCACATGGTCAAGATTTTCCCACCAATTCAAATATTTTAAAAAACATGATAATAGCTCTTCATGTTACTTTGAACATTTGATAATAGACCGTTGCCCATTTTTATGTTAACTTTAACTTCAAACTCTTTCGTATCCGTGTTCAATTTAGAGATACAATTTAAAGTATATGTAATCATAAAAATTAATGTATAAATTATTGACCAAAACACATTTATCTATAATTTCTCAAAACTTTCCAATTTCAACCCATTCGAACCATTGGTATATGTTTCGGGATAGGTTACTTTTGACAACAAACTTTAACACAATTTTGCTAAATGAAATAAAGGCATTCTTTTTCTTGATGTTCAAATTCAGAAAAGAGATAAATGAATCAATCTTAGTTTTTCACTTTACAATCAGATAAAATAATTAATATAAAATTAATAGAAAATATGTTCTTTAGATCTATTTAATCTCTTTCAACACCCTTCAAATCATCATTCAAGACACTTTCTTTCTCATTATGAAGGAACACTTTTGACTCCAACATCCATTCTAAATCGCCATATACCCTATGTAAATAACAATATAAAAGCATACTACTAATCACTATAACTTCACTGTCGCATTTCTTCATCATCGCAAGTTGTGCAACAACAATATAAACAGCTTGTATAATAGAACTTCAAGTTTGTAATGTTTTAGCAGTTCACTCGTGCACTAACTATCATGGGACCGTCAATGTTTCATATAATAAATAATTTTAGAATAATCCTTTTCAATATCACACAAATACCAATACACAATACAACTTATCAATGTTCCTAAATGGAAACAGGTCAATTTTGGCAATTGCAATAGGTCATACAGTACTTAAAATACATGATTGTATAAACGCTTTCAACTTTATACAACTAAAAAATGTTTCTCAATGAAAACATTTTATTAAAGTCTTCATGAGTGGAAAACTTGGATTCTTTAGAAATATTTAAAATGGCATTTGCAGCTCGTTTTTCGGCCAGGACACCAAACTACATGCGAAAAATAGATCATTAGCACATATTACTTTCATAAATATACACATACTATCATAGGCAATTTTGGAGTTCCAGAATTAGCAGTCCTTAGCTATCGAAATCCATTTTAGAGTTCCAGAATTAGCAGCTTCCCCACAATTAAAACCTTATAGATACAATGACCTCATATTAGAGTCGATAAACATTATTAAGTGAAAGTTGATAAAAGAAAACACCATCCAAAAAAAGGTTGCCAGGGCTAAAACCCATGTGGTAAGCCCTCAGAAAAGTTACTACAAATTTACCCGTAGTGAACTAACCTGTGATAAAATCCCAGATTTTTTAGTAGACGATCACAAACGTCAACTAACCATCATATATTGTACATAATTACTGTCACATAGAATGTTGTTAATGTCATCCATAAGAGCAGTGTAAAGCACAAGAGATGAAAGCAATGATTTATTGAAAGAAATTTCAAACCTCAGACCTGTAGCATGAAATGCCAGATGCAACAACAGTTTTAGGTGACAGAAGAGTAGTCTTTTCACCCAACAGTGTTAGTGCAGCTGTTAAACAAAATGAAATTTAGTAATGTGAAAGTGAGGTCTTGGACCAGATGACTATGTGTGAAGGACCACAAGACTATTCCCCGGAAGGGTCTACTTAGAATATTTTATGAGGGTGTACACGCATCTTAACCAAGTGAGCAACAATAACATTCTAAGGGGTGTCACTGATGTAATTGCAAACCAAATATTTTTGGATACTTCAAAGTGTATCTCACAATTGATGATGCCCTCACCCATCACCCATCACAAAATTTTGGTATGTTGTATAATGAATAATTGCGCAACCCAAATGGAAATCCAAAGTCAGTTGATTTATACATAGTTTAGCGCCATTGACTAATGTTTTGTTATTCAACTATGTTTACGTCCCTAAATGAAAAACTACATTAACATAAGTGTAACAACATGCTTTCTCTTGTTACAATTACCAAACTTTATCGCAAAGTAGGTTGTATATTATGAATTTTTGCATATATAAATAGTCTGTTAATTAGTGATTTAAATTTCATAGTTCCTAAAAATTTACCTCAATGATCTTTTTCTCTTGGTAAGACCACCATTCTTGTTTGGTGTATGCAACAAATAAAGAGCTTAAATCGAAGTCGTCAATCGTGTTCTTCCCCTGCATTGTTCTTTAATGTAAGTTCTAGCAATGGTTGCACCAATTTAACCACCGACACTAAATCATGCCAAGCTAAAGGGATAAAAGTAATGCTTACCACTGTTATAAATAAATATAAAGGTTAAATGGAATATCTTCCCGACATTAAGGTCGTCAAACAAAATCTTACACAATATATTAGTCAAAGCACATAATCAAAGATGAAAATTATGATAGAATTAGGTATGTAATAAACATACCCAAACTGGCCATTTGTAAGATGTTGTCCAAAATCACCACCTCTACCCGAAAGGGTTAATGACTCAATTGTCTAGCAAAATTAAAATAATGAAAGAAAAATGAATTAACTGATTTTAGATGCTTACTTGTATTTTGATGGCATTGACGATGCTTATTCAGAGAATCTTTTCTTATTTTCCATGTATGAAAATCTGCTGTACATGTACATGGACAACAACCACCATTTGTTTCTTAGTTTTGTACAACGTGCTTCATCTTTTGTATTAGCAAACTCAACTGCTTTTGACATCAATTTTTTCTAAAGAAGAAGGTCTGTAAATTATACAGTGTGTATCCTAAGTTTTCATTTTTTTTTCCTAATGAAAAAGGTCTACACATTAGTTTACCATATAAGCAATTTGGAGAATAGTTATATGCTTATATCCATCATAATTCATAAAATGGAAACCCGATTACATACCTGCTTCATTTTCTCTTTTATTAGACCAGCAAACTTAGGTTCAAGAAGTTACACAAAACACTTCTTGATTATTTATGAGAGCTTTTTTCAACTCTGACAGTGTCTTCGACAAAATACATTTTGAGCACCGCACTTACCAAAATATTAATGTATGCACTAACCATAACTCCCATCATCATTTCTGCGCCAACACCGCACATAACAAAGGTCACTTGAACACTCAACCTGGAACAAACACCAATGAATACAGTTTTCATTTTAGAGGGAGAACATCAAGACTTTAATTAAAAACATTTATTTACTAAAAGATACCAAATGACTGGAAAAAGTTAAAATTAGAAGTTGCAAAGTTACTGGGTTGAGAACGGGTTAAAATAGAAAAAGTTTTTGTATGAAAGTGTGACATGTGTACATGAAAATTATGTTTTAAAGGTTTATATATTTGATGACCAGTTAAACTATAAATCTTTCTTTGTATCAATCACACGTCACCTCTACATGTGGATGGATCGCGGTTTAAACAATCATATGCTCATCATGTAAGTTGGTTACCAACGTTAAAAGACTTTGTTATCCATGTGTAGTTGTAACACCCCAACCCGAAAAGGGCTAAAGTGTAACATTATGGGGTCAAATCAGAACATAAGCAAGCGGAATACATTAGTAATACAAGGTTCACAAAACAGTTCTAAAGAGAAGATAAAGGACTAATTCTAAGCATTACAACTTCCAAATTAATTACAAATAAAGAACCAAGAAGGAAATCTCTAAGTCTATCTCTAATCCATGAGGAGCTATCAACAGTGTAGTCCACTAAGAGCTCCTAAGCACTCTTCACCCAACCCAGCTTCCTTCTAAAAACCTGCCGCAGGAAAAGAAATGCGGCTGAGCTTAAAAAGCCCAGTGAACAGATATAAACAAACGAAACTAATAACAAAAGGAAAACGAAGGTGAATACGACATAAGTCCGAGCGAACCTGCTGAGATAGAAATCAAAGAATATGGAACATATAACATAATATGATGAAGGGAATACGGGTAAGGAATATTAAATGAATCAAAGGAAAAGAAACGAATAATAAGTGTAAGCAAATGAAATGAAGCAAGCATAAGTTAATCATAATAGAGATGACTGGATTATAAAGATCACAGAAAAGTAGAACTAATAGGAATGCCTGGTGAGTGCTTATTTACTTACCATTTTATGGCCAATTACCTACCCAAAACGACTATTTAAGCTAACAAATGCTAAGAAAACATGTGTTTTTGTGTTTGTGATATGCAGGAACGGATTTATCATAAAAGACGAAAAATCTCTGGAAAACAACGAAAACGGGCACGAGAGTAGAAGATGGTCAAAAAGTCAAAGCCGGGAATCCAAGAATCAGTTTCAGTCCTCTATCTACTCAGACTTGGCAAGAATAGTCCTTGGAATATATCTTTGAAGAAAGTTTAGTTCAGCCCTCGAAATTTCAGAAAGTTACATATATGGTCCTTGAACTTTTTCAATACCAAAAATCTGAAAAGAATCACAAGCCTGGTCCATTTTATGAGTTTAAGCCAAGTCCATATCCACCAAATTATTACCAAGGCCCAATCCACCCATGTAAAGTGACCCGAGCCCATTAGTCCTTCGGTCAAATAAAGTCAACACTTAATAAATAAATAACCAAACGCATCCCGCCTTCAATTTCCCCCAATTCAGAAATTACCCACAAACCCAGAAGAGTTACTATTACATGAACCCTAGTTACTGTACCCACCCTTAATTACCACAATTAAGGGTAATTTGGTACAATCATTGGGTTTCTAGATGGTCAGGATGATGTCAGATGTGTGTCAGAGCAAAGAAGCACAAGGGGAGGATACGTGGCAAGCTATAAGTGGATGGAACGCGTCATAGATGTTGATCTAAGGCTGAAAAATTGATGGGTAATGATTAGAGATTGATCAAGCGGCTATAAGGAGCTTCAAAGAAACACAACTCACACGGATTGCCAGCTTGGCAATCCGTGAGCTCATCTCTCCCCTCCTCCTATAAATAGAGGCTCAATCAAGCCATTTAGGTGTGTAGTTTTTAGGTAAAGTTACTCTGTTGAAATTTCTTTTGGATGTATTTTAGTGTAGTCAATGTAATTTTACTTTGAATTTTTAATAAGAAGTGCTTATTTTTCAATTAATTTAAGCTTTTAGTTCAATTTCTTTAGCTTATTCTGTTTTCACACAGCTTGTATTCTGCTTATTTTAGTTCAATCAACTTAACTCATTTACTTTAGTCTTATATTCTTTATACTTTTATCAGAAATAATAAAAACAAAAAATAAATAAAAATCATAAAAAAAATAAAAAATAAAAAAATAAGTTTACATATTAGTATTATAGCTCACAGTAAAGCTTATTTTACCTTTTATACATTCCATTTGAGCTTAATAGCTTATAGTGGAGTTATTTGAGTCAGTCAAATCAAAGTCAAGATCAGAAGTGAACTATTGTTGCTGAGGTGGTTGATAGCTGAGACAGAAAAGTGAGAACTCAGCCTATCTTAAAGATAGGCTTGCTTAGTGAACTCCCTCTGTTCAAGCTGAGGGAGAAGAGCTTAGTGAGTATCATGATCTGAATCATTTTACTGTTGCTTTGAAATTGATGTTATTGTAGTTTATATTGATTCATATGTAGTGATTAAATTCAGATCTGTGCAGTTTGTTTGATTTGAACTTGTGTTGCTGTATTAGTATATGTTAGTTTAGCTTTGATTTGAGTTGAGCTTGTGTTTCATAGTGTATCTCTACTGTATTGAAGCTTCATTGAGATCTTAGTTTGCATCTTCATTGATACTTGCATATTTGAGATAATAAGTAATGTGGAACTGAGTTTGATAAGAATTTCATATGAGTACTGTTTCATTGAGTTTCATGTCTGAGATTGATACTTATTTGTTTCACTGTACACATCAGCTTATTGATACTGAGCTTATGTTTGATCTGTTTGTTTCAAATTGCTTTTGTTAATTGACTGTAAGGTCATCATATAACTGGAGTGATTTTTAGTGAACTGTTTGATCTAAGTTGGTGAGACTTGTGGCGATTTGTTAATTCGTAGATCTGATAATTTTTGTTTAAGTTGAAGTGGTAGTTAATTGTTCATATAGTATCTGTTTTTATCAGTTAATTGTAGTGATCATTTTTCTGAGTTAACTGATCTATATCAGTTGGTGGTAGTGGTAACAGTTGTTTAAGTGAGTGTTTGGGTTTAACATTTGCTGAGTATAATTTTGGTTTGTTTGTTAATTTGCTGTCATAATTAGTTTACTTAAGCATAATAATAGATTTCTAAATCTAAAATTCATAGGTGTAGTTCATTTTAAAAGTCAAACTAAATAGAAATAACAAAAAGTCATAAATCTCTTGTACTCATTAATTGGTCAGATCTTTGTGATAATTTGTAGGGTAAATTGTTAATTGGAAATATTAATGGAGAGCTGTTTTTAGGAGTCTGGTAATAGGAGAATAAAAATCAAAAAGAAATTTTGAATTTGAAGCTCATTAGCTTGTTGAGATTTAGCTTTGTAGTGGACTGTTTGGACATACATTTCCCCTGCACCAAAGGGTGAGACCTGATTTCTAGGCCTGATTCAAGTAGGATTAAGTGTTTGGAATTCCAAGTTCTTGGTTATTTTGTGATCTCTGACTAGTAGAGTAGTAGTAGATACCTTTAGCTTTTCATTTTTAGCTTATTCCATCTGCTGAATCAGTCCTTGTAGTTCATAGTTTGCATCTGTATTCCGTTAGAGATTTGAGGCCTGCAAGTTTCATTTTGAGCTTACTTCTGTGAGTAGATGTATAACTTGTGCATAATCTGAGTAGTAATTGCTTGGTAATTAGTCATATTGCTTCTGTATTAGTTTTTGCTTCTTCTGTATAGCTTATTGAGCTCTAAACATAGCTTATTGCATAATTTCTGAGCTTCTGTGCATTTCTGGCTTATCATACATCATTTTCTGTCTCAATTGAGTTTAATACATCATTAGTAATCAGTGTTCAAAGTTTCACAAAGTTTAGATCACAAGTGCTTATAAATAAGCACTTGTGATAAGCAGTTTGGTTAGAAAAAGCTCCAAATAAGCTGTTCTTCATTCCAAATTTTTATTCTGAGCTTCTTTTCTTATTTTTGATTTTCTGGAAATTTTTCAGATTTTTCCAAAGCCTTTTACTATTTTTCCTATTTTCTTTTGATTATTTTCCATTTTTAAATAGTTTTTAATTGCCAATAATTCATAAAAAGTCAAAAAAAAAAAAATCAGAAAATTACAAAAATATTTTTAGAATTTCTTTTATAATATTTTAGAATTTTTAGAATTTAATTTTCATTTTTTTCAAGTTATTTTTCTATTTTTCCTTATTTTTAATTCACTTTTAATTCAAAAATAGGAAATTAATTCTAGAAAATAAATAAAAAGTCTAAAAAATATTTTTCTTTTTCTTAAAATTCTTTTTATTAGTTTTAAATTTTTAGAAAATATTTCCAAAGTCGTAGGATTATTTTTCGTCATACGTTATGTTTTAAATTTTACGGTTGCGTTTCCGTTTTTACGTTTTTCATTTCGGTGCATAATTAGCTTGTAATCTTTGCATGCTTTATCATTGTTTGTGAATAATTGAATTCCTTGATTGCTATTTTCACTCTATCACTCTTTCACCATTCACTTACACTACACGATTCCCAAACCGATAATTCGAATTTTCCATTCGAGCCTTCGTTGGGAGAACGACCCGGGAATTACTTTCACAAGTATTTCCTCGGAATACAAATATACTATAATTGATACGAATCAATGCCCAACAAACATACATCATAGTGTACATAGGAGCTGCAGACTCCGATATACCAAATGTGAAATGGGGTGTAATGCACACACACAAGTCCATTCACAAAATTATACTAAACAAAGTATCTAGGATGCATCCATACGCCCCCTGCAAAACAGATATATATGCACAAAGCTCTAGGCTAAGTAAACATATACAATAATAAATATAGGCCTGAATAGCTAGCTTAAAGGGAACGATGTGAACAAAAACCCACCTCCACAGATAGTGTCAATACCACTGGTGCATCAGTGGCAAGGCCATGGACTCCCCATGACTGGCTACAAATTAATCACATAATGGGTAACAAATAGGGCATAGGAATGCTATAAGGATAAGAACTATAGCATGCAATAAATATCAAGCAAATCATAACAAAACTGGATCAATCAAATACGAATCAGAAAAAGGGAAACATAGCAATGGCTTAAAAGGGATAGAATCATACATCAAAATAAAGAGTCATGAGAGAAAGAAGGCCTTTACTAAATAGGCAGAATATCTGTACCTTAGGAAATGAAAGCAAATGGAAAAGAACACAAGAAAAAGTGTATCACTCCTTCTTCAACGAACCTACACGAATTGTAATTACATATTATTTATACGCTTATTTAATATTATAACGGATTTTTAATGCTTTTTATAATTACGTCTTCATATTCAGGGTTTATTTAGGTTAAAATGTTCAAAACATAGGTTTAGGGTTCCATTATTTAATGCATAACTTAATTAGATTATAAATGTGATTTTAAATTAGGTTTGGTCGAATTAGAAGTTTAGGGTATAAAATGTAAATTATCAAAATTAAATATTAAAAGTCAAATAAAACTATCTTAAAGTTTATTTTAATAAA
>JARVZY010010099.1:0-26511 GCA_030686995.1 Artemisia argyi | reverse complement strand
CAGAGTACTAACTAAGCCATAAAAATCCTAAAATCTTTAAAAAGTCAGAATTTGCCTAAACATCATCAAATCTCAGATAAGGATCATTAAACGTTTTAACAATATGATGTTTTGTGCTAAAATTGAAAATGTGATTCAGCTAGCTAAATTTCAGAAATTTATGAAAGAAATGATGAGGCGATTCCGTCACACAACCATGACTTGGGAGAGATGGGTCCACTGTAGTTACAACGATTATCATCAACGACCATAAGTTACGGGTAGATTCAGATGAACATCAATCACGAACACAACTTTTCGTGCCAAACATTCCGGGCCCGACTTTTTTTCATAAACATGCAAGCAGGTCAAACAGGGTTAAAGTTACCTAAATCGTATTTTGACTGGTAGAGTAAATATGCTAACACAAACATCGGTAAAATTGGGAAAATAAGCTCTAAACCTATTTATTAGCTTATTTTACGCTAAAAAACTACAACAAAAGGTGTATCTAAACACAAGAGTTAAAAGCTAGCTTATTCAAACACAATAAGCTAATAAGCTTACCCAAACTCCGTACTTATTGACACTCTATTCTAGATTACTACTAGCTCTAACAGATGTATTATAATTTGCTTTTTATAAACATACAAAACATTATGTAAGTAAGCATAAATCAAAGAATAATTTTTCATATGACCCATTCAAGATACTAGTTTACCAAATGAAACATCGCGTAACTTTTTTTTTTTTCTTTTAAATGAGCTTTTAACTTAGGTGACCTCTCGGTGACATCCGGGTGACGGGTGACTTTCGGGTGATGAGCGACCTAGTTGAATAAAGATTAAAGAGATTTTGTTTGTTAACCTTAAGATATTTTTGGATCTAGTGTGGTTTTATGTTGAATGTTGTTCTTCTTAGTTGGGAAGGTGAAGATGAGGAGGGAGGTAAGTAGATGCTCTAAAGGAGGAGTGAGTTAATTAAATGCTACAGTATAAGGAAGTAAGCAAGCGTTAAAGTATGTGTAAAGTTGTTGGAAGTGTTAAATGTTATACGAAAGTAGGTAAGATGGTAAGTAAATGCTAGAAAGTTGTTGGAAAGGTAAGTAAAGTCTCTATAAACTGATGCATTTTTTATCATAAAATGAAATTATGATGATAGTGACACTTTTAGTTCATTTTGGTAAAACGTTGAAAAAGAGTTTATTTTGATAAAACTGTTATGTAAATGGTCATTTAAGTAATTTGTTTTAAATTAAATTATAGAAGTGATTTAACTTATGGTGGTTCAAGGAAAGGAAAGAAATTGAAAATGAAAATCGGATTTGGAAGGTGCGTGTGTCTAATGTGGAGTATGTTTGATTTAGGGGAGAAATTTGATGAGCTAGACAAATATTCTTCTATAAGGTCTTTGTTTTTCTCTTGTCTTAAAATTAGAGATGCACAGATGAGCTAAACGCGAGCCCGGTTTTAAGCCCGACCTGAAAAAGTCCAAAAAAGCTCGGCTAAAAAAACCCGGCTTGAAGCCCGGACCTGCCGAATAGGCATAAATGGTCCTTATATTTTTCACCAAACCCTGATCCGGCCTAGGCTAAGCCCAAAGCCTGAAAAAGCTCGAATTGATAAACTCATAAATGAGCTTATTGTGTTTTACAATTTTGACTAGTAGAGCAAATAAGCTAACACAAACATTGGTAAAATAGGGAAAATAAGCTCTAAACATATTTATTAGTTTATTTTACGCTAAAAAACTACAACAAAAAAGTGTATCTAAACACAAGATTTAAAATCTAGCTTATTCAAACACAATAAGCAAATAAGCTTACCCAATCTCCGTACTTATTCACACTCTATTCCAGATTACTACTAGCTCTAACAGATGGATTATAGTTTAGTGCTTTTTATAAACATACAAAACATTACGTAAGTAAGCATAAATCAAAGCGTAATTTTTTATATGACCCATTCATGATGCTAGTTTACCAAATGAAACGTCGAGTAACTTTTTTTAATGCACTTTTAACTTAGGTGACCTCTGGGCTACATCCGGGTGACAGGCGACGAGCGACCTGGTTGAATAAAGATTCAAAGAGATTTTGTTTGTTAACCTTAAGATATTTTTGGATCTAATGTGGCTTTATGTTGAATATTGTTGCTTTTAATTAGGAAGATGAAGATGAGGAGGAAGATAAGAAGATGCTATAAAGGTGGAGTGAGTTAAGTAAATGCTATAAGGAAGTAAGCAAGAATTAAAGTCTCTGTAAAGTTGTTGGAAGTATTAAATGTTATAAGTAAATGCTGGAAAGTTGTTGGAAAGGTAAGTAAAGTCTGTGTAAAATCATGCATTTTTTTTGTCATAAAATGAAATATGGTAGTAGTGACACTTTTAGTTCATTTTGGTAAAATGTTGAAAAAGATTTTATTTTGATAAAATTGTTATGTGAATGGTCATTTAAGTAATTTGTTTCAAATTAAAATATAGAAGTGATTTAAATTACGGTGGTTCAAGGAAAGGAAAGAAATTGAAATTGAAAATCGGATTTGGGAGGTGCGTGTGTCTAATGTAGAGTATGTTTGATTTAGGGGAGAAATTTGATGAGCTGGACAAATATTCTTCTATAAGGTCTTTGTTTTTATCTTGTCTTAAAATCGGAGATGCACAGATGAGCTAAAGCGCGAGCCCGATTTTAAGCCCGACCTGAAAAAGTCCAAAAAAGCTCGGCTAAAAAAAAACCCGGCTTGAAGCCCGGACCAGCCGAAGAGGCCTAACTGGTCCTTATATTTTTCACCAAAGCCTGAAAAAGCCCGCCAAAAGCCAGAAAGCCCGGACTTTTTAAAAAACCAGCAAAAAAGGCTGAAAACCCTGTGTTTTTACAAAAAAAAAATCATGGCCTTTTTTAAAAGAATGCCTAAATTATGTGTTAGTTTTATATAATACTCACTCCGTCTCAAAATAATTGTCAGGAGACAAAAATCATATGGTTTAATAAAATGGGGCCACTTTAATTTTCAATCATTCAAATGGAATATTCTCTCACTAAATTCTCTAAATTTTACTTAAAAGGAAAGTGGACAATTATTTTGAGACATACTGAAAAAAATGGACTATAATTTTGAAACGGATGGAGTAACATTCAATAAAATAATTACTTATGAATGTTTCTAGTTTTGAGTCTTTTGATATATGTGTATTTGCTTGAAAGATTATTTTGATAGTGTAAAACGACAACAAGACAAAACATCTTTGAAAGATTAACTCATAGATAGAGAATGACATTATTCAAGATGAATAGAGTATATCTAACTAACTTATAAAGCATTTAGGCCTACTAAATGTAGTAATACTTAAAATTAAGCATTACATATTTTAATGCTAAAAGTACAAGTAATATCAACACAATTAGACATTTAATACATTAAAATCAATACAATTAGATATTTACAAGTTTTGTAGCTACATGTACACGCCACTTTCGGTCATTAATGGCCTAAAAGTTAATGAAACCTTAAAATTCAACATTACACCTTTTAATGTTAAAGGTACAAGTAATATCAACACAATTATACATTTAATGCCTTAAAATTCTGCATTGCAACATTAAATTAAAACATAATTAATAATCCTATTAAAACACGCCATTACTTAAAAATACAATGAGTTATTCACATTGTACAACCAGTTTAAAGCATAGCTATCAAATTAAATACAACAATTAAAACACCCCCTTACTAAAAAGTACAATAAAATTTTCATAATGTACAATCTAAACAAGATACAACATAATCCAAAATATAAAATAATTAAATACACTAATTAATGTTATTTCTAAAACACACCTTAAATGAAAAGTACTTGTTATTACATATATTGTACAAACTAATAAAACACACAAAAATTTATACAATCTAACAAGTTGATGGTACATATAGTTTTGAAAATCAGACTGGACCACGGGTTCAACCGGGAACCGGTGTCGCCACTGGTTCGGCTAGCCAATAAAAGCCATCCGAAAATGAACCAAAGAGGACCTGTTAGAACCGATACAAACTTGTGAGCCATGCCTCATCGGGATCTATTCCTCCTGTTAATTGTCACAGGGTATCCGCCACTGCAACGCGCGGGTACCCTTCTAGTTTTTAGTGATGTTTTTACAAATGTTGATCAAATATTTTCATAAAAAATAGCCAAAAAAGCCTGGGCCTAGGTCGGGATAAGCCCGGTCCGGACCATTTGAGCCAAAAACAGGCTTAATATTTTAGTTAAGGCCCGAGCTTAGCTCGGCTCATGCTTTTTTAGGCCCGAGCCTTTTTTTTAACTATAAAAAAACCAGGTTATTTTGGTCCTGGTCCAAGCTCGACATGGCCCGAGCTTTGTGCACCTCTACTTAAAAAGGTAAAGGGTAAATTGTATCACCGATCCCCAAACTCATCAAAATTCACGGATTTCATCCCAAGTTCTCAAAAATCACATTTTTAAACCCAACATTTTCTGTTAATTGCGCGTTTGGTCCTTTTTGGTAACGATCATTACCTTTTCTCGTTAGTCAATATACATGAGTTTTATGTGATGGGTATATCTGTAATTTATAGTTTTCCTCAGTTACACCGTTGGTCCTTGAAGTTTCCAAACATCAAATTCAAAATTAAAATACTCTAATCCATACAAACACTCTTCTTCAACCTCTATTCTACCACCACCATTACCATTTACCTCAAATTCAATACTTATAAAAAAAAAATTCAACACAAATATTTCCAAACCCAATTTTAAACATCAAGTCAAACGCCTCGTTTTTAACTCCATTAAGATTGGTTTTAAAATATTTAGGTTCCTAATTTGATGTTTTGCCTTTTTCAAATTACTAAAGTTTCCATGGTAATTATGATGCTAGTCGTTTCAACTGTCAATCTAAGCCGTCATTTTCTTTTCTTTCAAGATGTTCAGACTTTCTTGTGCACGCCAATGATTTCGGTTTCCACTTAGCTTCTTGTATAAGCATACATGAACCATTTTATTCCACACTTACCATAACACATATCCTAATTAAAGAGATTAAAAAATGACTCGACTACAAGTACTTGCTTTTGCTTCCACCTTGAACTATGTTTCAGAAGAGATTGTGATGCAAGTTCGTAGGGAGCTAAAGAAAAGTTTAATGAAATTGTCCAAAGAGTTTCTTGAAACTATTTATTAGAGGACACTTTTGATAATGAAGCTTAATAGGGTGCCTCTGTCACTGGCCGCCCAAGAGGGTTTGGCTTTTCGGAGGTTGATTAAGGACCGTGATCTTGCCAAAGCTAAGGCCATTAAGCAGATGAGTAATGAGGCATAAAGTCACATGCTTTAGAAGGTCATTTTTCTCAAGATGATCTAGCGTATGTGAGTGGACTGTGAGTATGGTCATGGTTTTTGCGTTTGTTCATTTTAGTTTGTGTAGTAACTTTTATGTATGTGATGGTTTGTAAATGAATGAACTTGGTTACTTGATTTATGAATCATTTTGTGTGCTTGATGTTTTATGTGTTTATAGTGGTGTTGCGTTACTCTATGGTTTTTGAAGAACATTCAACAGTTTTAGTCAATGGTATTGTGGTCCTTACTCGTTGGAAGAATAGTCCACCTTTTCAAGTTTTGCATTTAATAGTTGCTCGTGTACTAACAATCTTAGCTACGCAACAAAAACATACGACTCTCATTTTGTTTCTTTACAATCTCAGCCACACTATACAAACTGCTCAACCACTAAATTTCTTTCAATCTTATTTCACCTAAGGACAAGCCCTTTGATTTGTTTTTGAAAAAGACGTCGTTTTTTGTTTTGTTTCAAAGATTGATGATGTGTTTGTTTTGGTTAGATCTTTAATGGTGCGTTTAACTACTCGATAAGAAAAAAAACGTAGATCTTGTTATTGATTTTTGTTTTGGTTTTGATATCAAAAGATATAGATGTATGCTGACTTTTCTCATGAATTTGGATCTAAAATCTGAAATATGTAAAGAAAATACTGAGATCTTGAGTACGAATTTTGTTGTGTTTTTTGTGATGTATAAATCTGGAGGGACTAGTTGTGCTAACCATAAAGAAATTATTGGGATCTTGAGTACGAATTTTGTTATGTTTTTAATGTATAATAATAATTTTGTTGTGTTTTGTGTTGTATATTAAGCATGGATTAGGTTCTCTTCTTTTTATACTACTGGTAATTTGATAAGTGAAAAAGATAAAGGGTTTTGATTTGTAGTTATAAAGGTGATTGTTCTGTTATGCCCTTGTATATTTAACTAAAACGACATGTTGACTAAGACCAAACAGGTCAAGGGACGCAATCGGCCTCAGAAACCTATATTTTGGACGCACGGTGACGTTTTTATCAAGTTTGGGGCCCTGGCAATGCTTTCTCGGAAGTTTAGGGACCAACGGTTTATTTTTGTCTAAATGTATCTAGCTTGTCACTTTTTCTAATTATCTGTAGCTTTCTTTATTTTTTGCTATTATATATCCTAAACTTTTGAATTTCGACATTTGTGTGTATTTACTCATGTAAAATGACCATTTTACCCTTATATAATATTTTGTAACCACTCTATTGACAGTGAAGGGTAAAACGGTAGGGTAAAACAAACAAAATACACACAAAAGTCAAAATCAAAAGTATAAGGTATATAATAGCAAAAAATAAAGAAAGCTACACACAATTAGAAAAAAGTGACAAGTTAGATACATTTCTAGGTAAATATCCCAAAATACGTTTACCTCCGAGTGAAGTTACCCAGGTAACTAGGCAGACTTTCGGAGTCTAGTATCAATTCTTTGGCAATACGTTAATACTAGACTAAGGGGACATGATAAGGTATAGTCTCCTCCGGATACTCCAGATGAGACAATCAAAATCTAATTGCTAAGCAATTAGAAAGTATTCTAGAAAGACCTAGCACACGTTGGAACAGTCCTCTGAAGTAGCTGGGGTGACGAAGGTCACCTTAGGTTCGGAGGCAATGGCGACGCAACTAGGTCTACATCGAAACCTGGATTAATACCGGAAGAAAACTGTTACGATGGAGTACGAATGAAACAGTACATGGACCACCACGTTTGCCTGACGCGTTGCGACAAAGTTTGAGGAAATCCCATAATAAGTGTCTATTTTCATAATACACAAAGTTTGAGGAAATCCCACTAACTATACTCCCTATCAATAAAATATCATATCTACTCATTAAAGTGTACTTTTATAGTGTTATTGGTTGAAATACAAAATGAACACTTATTATGTGCTCATTGATTGTAACACCCCAACCCAAAAAGGGCTAAAGTGTAACATTATGGGGTCAAATCAGAACATAAGCAAACGGAATACATTTATAATACAAGGGTTACAATGCAGTACTAATGAAAAGATAAAGGACTAACTCTAAATATTTCAACTTCTAACTAATTACAAACTAAGAACCAAAGAAAATCTCTAAGTCTATCTCTAATCCATGGGGAGGTATCAACAATGTAGTCCACTAAAAGCTCCTAAGCACTCTTCACCCAACCCAGCTTCCTTCTAAAACCTACCGCAGGAAAAGAAATGCGACTGAGCTTAAAAAGCCCAGTGAACAGATATAAACAAAAGAAAGCTAATAATAAAAGGAAACAAATGTGAATGCGAAATGAATCCAAGCCAACCTGTTAGGATAAATACTAAAGAATATGGAACGTATAGTCGGATTAACAAAGTATGATCAAAGGGAATACATATAAGGAATATCAAACGAATCAAAGGAAATGGGACGAATCATAAGTTTAAACAAATGAAATAGAGCAAACATAAGTTAATCACAATAGAATGACAGAATAATAAGGTTCATAGAAAAGTAAAACTAATTAGGATTGCCCAACAAATACTAATGTGCACATTGGAGTGATCATCTCCAAATGTACTATGTGAAAGGGGTGTATTGCACACACACCAAAACATTCACCAAATAATACTAAATAAAGTACCTAGGATGCATCCATACGCTCCCTGCAAAACAGATATATATGCACAAAGCTCTAGGCTAAGTAAACATATACAATAATAAATATAGGCCTGAATAGCTAGCTTAAAGGGAACGTTGTGGACAAAAACCCACCTCCACAGATAGTGTCAATACCACTGGTGCATCAGTGGCAAGGCCATGGACTCCTCATGACTGGCTACAAATTAATCAAATCATATACAAGTAACACATAATGGGCATAGAATCAAGAATGCTATAGAAAGGAAATATAGCATGCAAACGAATATCAAACTCATATCAATATCAAGTATCAACAAACACGAATCAAACAAAGAAAGGGATCATAATCGAAACATGAAACAAAAGAGAGAAGGATGGCCTTTACTAAAAAGGTGGAATATCTGTACCTTGAACCGCAAATGAAACACATCACAAAGATCGGGAGTTAGTCCTTCTTCAGCGAATCTACACGATTTAATGATCGGCGTATTATTAATCACTTATTATAAATCAGGTTGCTCATTTTAGTCGGCTTTCCATTTTTAGTAACTCTCCATTTATGGCAGCTTTCCAAATTTAGTAAGTTTCCAAATTAGCAAGTTTAGTCATTTATCATTAAAGTTGTCATTTTATCAGATTAAAGTATTTAATATGACAATTATTATAGATTAGGGTTATAATGTAAATTATCAAAGTGGAAGGTTTAAATGTGTCAAATAATTAACTCTATGGTTTATATTGTAAATAAATATCAGAATGACTGTTTTAGACTCCACCGTTTCACAATTTATAATATGCATTTACGACATCATTTTAAACCATGATTTGGTTATTACGTTTTAACTCTTTCGACCATGTCACAAAATATTCACACACGAAACAAATTAAGTAAACAAGACTGATTTACCCATTTACATATACATCGACACATATAAGCGAACACACATGCACTCACACAACACCTTTTGATAGCCAATACAACATCACACATAACAATATATGTCCATACATGTTTAAAATACCCTACGCGATACCATGCATGCACACACTTCTCGACAACACACATGCAACGATACTTATCAAAACAACCACACTTTTGATACTCTATGACTCGAATCAAACACACAAACACACGCACCTCTAATCCACTTTTGGTACACTTATATACACACTTTTTGACTCCAAAATAATACTGAGGCCCACGAGTCAACAACACCTATAGTATCCATTTACAAATTTAACAGATTACATGCATGCACACTTCGCCAAGACAGGTTGCATGCAATTTCACATATTCAAGTCCCTATCCACGTGACTCACATATACACACCCATTGTTATTATTTCAGTTTGTAGTTCAGATTTTAGACGCATGTTATAGACCCAAAGTGAGTGTCCAAAGACCAGCATAAAATGTATACAACAGACACAATAGAACAACGAAACAGGAACATGGATCGACTCACATGGTTAACACATATTTTTGACAGTAACCATAAAGACTTTTCACATGAAATATCGAAACCAAAACGAACCCTCACGCTCTATCCTATCCAGCTTCAATCACATATACGCGTTTAATACAACACACACATAGCTTATAGGTCGATTATACGTGTCATTCCAATCGTTATTTTATGCGACGTTATCTATGATCTTATGAGAGTATTTTTATGATTTCAATCAACTTATATTCGATTATAAACCTGTGTGCTTAGTCGATTCAAGAGGTTATGAACATGTTCGAAAAAGAAGAAAACAATCAAAGAGAGTATTGGTAGGAGCGTGTTACCTTTGTAGCGTGACAAAAAGAAATAAAGCAGTAAACAAGATCGAACACCAGTAGACCTACGACTGAGCAACACTCGAATCAGAATAAATCTTCGACTGCACACTCCCCTTCGAACCAGAAAAAGCCCAAAGAACCCGCGATCGAAATACCTTAACACCACAAACGAAACCTCCCTTTTTGCACCTCTCGAACTGAACCAGAATGGAAGAAAAAAAAAAGGAAAGAAATGGTAGCCGACACTTGTTTCTTTGTTTATAGGTTTTGCGTTTTTCTGTGAATAATTCTTGTGAGGATTTTCGGTTTAAGGAAGGCATACAAGGGCCGTATGTTTTTATTGTTAGGGTTTGATAAAGTTTTGAGGATCTGGTGTCATATGTTTTCAAACGGGAATTAGGGAAGGAGAGAAAAACAGATGATATGTCATTCTTCTTAGGTGTGCGTGGAAATTTCTTTACAAGGTTCCTGAAAATTCCAATCCTGTTTTAGATCCCTTATACCTCTTAGTACAACTAAGAGGGATAGCAAAGTAGAACTGTATCTTCAATCATGAAAACTCACTACCAGTGTTCACAGATCATAGTTCGCCACCTTGCTTCTGAACTCTCTAACATCTGTAATTGGATTCCATCTTCATGTAAGGTATGTCTTCAAGTCTTGAGAGCAAACACCACTGCTGCTAACTTTGAATCACGTATTGAATAATTCTCCTCAAACGGTTCTAGTTGTCTTGATGCATAAGCAACAACATCTCCGGGTTGCATAAGGATATAACCTAGTCTCTTCGCGAAACGTCTCAAAATTGATACTCTTTTGGAGGTATTAGAAGGCTAATTTCTATTTCAGCTTTCCAAAACTCCGTTCTCATCCAAGTTAAACTTCTCTTCCATACTCATAAGATTCATCAACAGTAATGCAAGTCGTGAACATCTTCCAACAATGTCATGCTTCCAGAATATACAGATGATCCTCATATTTCCAACAAAATACGAAAATGATTCACATGTTCTCTTTCATCTCCGAATATACTAAAATGCCATACCATGACAAATTGTCTAAGCATTCATGAAAGACATGATTCATCAAGTCCATAAAATAGTCAAAGCATTAGCCAATACAATTGGCATCACTAATAGTCATAAAGGTCATTACAAATACGAAAGGCAAATCCAGGAATAACTTCAAGCCATAGAACCCTCTAAGGAAAAACTCCGCGTACTAAAGTTGATCAGATACATCATCGATTCGAAGTAGGAAATAATGGTTCCTAAAAGAAATACGGTTCAGCTTCAGTAGTCAATACAAGTCTCCTGCTCTCATCCTTTTTCATTGCGAGTAAAACTAAAGCATTGCAAAGAGGTACACTCCGACAAACAAACCACTTCTTTATTAGTTCTTGGTCATTGCTTCTTCAGTTCTCTCAATTTAACTGGTGTTGTTCGATACAGGGTTTCAGAATTAGGCAAAACTTTATTCTATATGGATAGGGTTTAGTCTCATCAAACTTTACTTTCTCATGCACTCCTCAAAGATATCCTATGATCCCCATAAGTTCAAGTTATATGATGTAATTATTATCACGTTGGCCAGGCGTCATAATACTTGCATCATATAAACATGCCTTTATTGAAATCATATTCTACCTCGAGTTGTGACTAAACATTTTCTCGGTACTAAGTCAAATCAAATTCATATTCGGTGAAAAATCTGGGTGGTTCATTCAGGGATTCATTAGAAGAATTTAGATTGTAAAATGACTCTCAAAGTGAGATTTATACCACGGGAAACAAGAATAGATGTTATTAAAACTCCACAACCGCGAAAGTAACATACGAGTTTCTAGGGTAGTAAGGATAACAAAAGTTTAACAATCAGAAGTCATGGGAAAATAAATAAATCAGAGTGGTTCAAAATTTCAAAGGAGAGACGTAGTATGACAGTAGTTAGCATTTTGATGCTCCGTCCACTAGTCAATATCAGAATGACAATCGAATTTAAACTTTCCAAGGAAAACAGATCAGCATAGCGAATCTTATCATTCAGAAGTGAGGAATAACATTCCTATTCTCGTGGTTGATCACCACGAGACAACTTTATAAGGCAAAATCTAATGGTGTAGGGAAACTTAAATATGCTTATCAAAAGCAAGAGATTTCACAGAACGTGTCAAACACGTCATGATCATTGAAATTCTCAGAGTGCCTGTAGAGGCATTTAAAGGGTTAACAAATGAATCAGAGGTTGAAATCAAAGAACATAAAGTTTATATAATGTGAAACATTACCGAAAAATTCTCAACGCATTCTAAACTTACTTGGTCACTAAACTTATGTTATGCAAAAGAATAGGCTTCAAATCTCCAGGAGGAGAAATCTTAAAAGGCTCAACTAGAAGTAAGGCACAAATCAGAGTGATGCGGAAGCAACGATACCTAAACAAATTCCCTATAGTCTACCCAATCCTCATCGGTCATAACTTAAGTTTCAGAGTGGAAATCCTAAAGCAAATTCTCAAAGATTGTTTCATAACTCCTATGGTGCAAAACTTAGCAGGCCTAATACTCACAAGTCATAGCCTAAGCTCTACGGGTTTTAATCCGCCAATCAAACCTGTCTCTGATACCATAATTGTAACACCCAAACCCGAAAAGGGCTAAAGTGTAACATTATGGGGTCAAATCAGAACATAAGCAAACGGAATACATTTATAATACAAGGGTTACAATGCAGTACTAATGAAAAGATAAAGGACTAACTCTAAATATTTCAACTTCCAACTAATTACAAACTAAGAACCAAAGAAAATCTCTAAGTCTATCTCTAATCCATGGGGAGGTATCAACAATGTAGTCCACTAAAAGCTCCTAAGCACTCTTCACCCAACCCAGCTTCCTTCTAAAACCTGCCGCAGGAAAAAAAATGCGGCTGAGCTTAAAAATCCCAGTGAACAGATACAAACAAAAGAAAGCTAATAATAAAAGGAAACAAATGTGAATGCGAAATGAATCCAAGCCAACCTGTTAGGATAAATACTAAAGAATATGGAACGTATAGTCGGATTAACAAAGTATGATCAAAGGGAATACATATAAGGAATATCAAACGAATCAAAGGAAATGGGACGAATCATAAGTTTAAACAAATAAAATAGAGCAAGCATAAGTTAATCACAATAGAATGACAGAATAATAAGGTTCATAGAAAAGTAAAGCTAATTAGGATTGCCCAACAAATACTAATGTGCACATTGGAGTGATCATCTCCAAATGTACTACGTGAAAGGGGTGTATTGCACACACACCAAAACATTCACCAAATAATACTAAACAAAGTACCTAGGATGCATCCATACGCTCCCTGCAAAACAGATATATATGCACAAAGCTCTAGGCTAAGTAAACATATACAATAATAAATATAGGCCTGAATAGCTAGCTTAAAGAGAACGCTGTGGACAAAAACCCACCTCCACAGATAGTGTCAATACCACTGGTGCATCAGTGGCAAGGCCATGGACTCCCCATGACTGGCTACAAATTAATCAAATCATATACAAGTAACACATAATGGGCATAGAATCAAGAATGCTATAGAAAGGAAATATAGCATGCAAACGAATATCAAGCTCATATCAATATCAAGTATCAACAAACACGAATCAAACAAAGAGAACATAGCAATGGCTTAACTGAAGGGATCATAATCGAAACATTAAACAAAAGAGAGAAGGATGGCCTTTACTAAAAAGGCGGAATATCTGTACCTTGAACCGCAAATGAAACACATCACAAAGATCGGGAGTTAGTCCTTCTTCAGCGAATCTACACGATTTAATGATCGGCGTATTATTAATCACTTATTATAAATCAGGTTGCTCATTTTAGTCGGCTTTCCATTTTTAGTAACTCTCCATTTATGGCAGCTTTCCAAATTTAGTAAGTTTCCAAATTAGCAAGTTTAGTCGTTTATCATTAAAGTTGTCATTTTATCATATTAAAGTATTTAATATGACAATTATTATAGATTAGGGTTATAATGTAAATTATCAAAGCGGAAGGTTTAAATGTGTCAAATAATTAACTCTATGGTTTATATTGTAAATAAATATCAGAATGACCGTTTTAGACTCCACCGTTTCACAATTTATAATATGCATTTACGACATCATTTTAAACCATGATTAGGTTATTACGTTTTAACTCTTTCGACCATGTCACAAAATATTCACACACGAAACAAATTAAGTAAACAAGACTGATTTACCCATTTACATATACATCGACACATATAAGCGAACACACATGCACTCACACAACACCTTTTGATAGCCAATACAACACCACACATAACACCATATGTCCATACATGTTTAAAATACCCTACGCGATACCATGCATGCACACACTTCTCGACATCACACATGCAACGATACTTATCAAAACAACCACACTTTTGATACTCTATGACTCGAATCAAACACACAAACACATGCACCTCTAATCCACTTTTGGTACACTTATATACACACCTTTTGACTCCAAAATACGGAGTAATACTGAGGCCCACGAGTCAACAACACCTATAGTATCCATTTACAAATTTAACAGATTACATGCATGCACACTTCGCCAAGACAGGTTGCATGCAATTTCACATATTCAAGTCCCTATCCACGTGACTCACATATACACACCCATTGTTATTATTTCAGTTTGTAGTTCAGATTTTAGACGCATGTTATAGACCCAAAGTGAGTGTCCAAAGACCAGCATAAAATGTATACAACAGACACAATAGAACAACGAAACAGGAACATGGATCGACTCACATGGTTAACACATATTTTTGACAGTAACCATAAAGACTTTTCACATGAAATATCGAAACCGAAACGAACCCTCACGCTCTATCCTATCCAGCTTCAATCACATATACGCGTTTAATACAACACACACATAGCTTATAGGTCGATTATACGTGTCATTCCAATCGTTATTTTATGCAACATTATCTATGATCTTATGAGAGTATTTTTATGATTTCAATCAACTTATATTCGATTATAAACCTGTGTGCTTAGTCGATTCAAGAGGTTATGAACACGTTCGAAAAAGAAGAAAACAATCAAAGAGAGTATTGGTAGGAGCGTGTTACCTTTGTAGCGTGACAAAAAGAAATAAAGCAGTAAACAAGATCGAACACCAGTAGACCTACGACTGAGCAACACTCGAATCAGAATAAATCTTCGACTGCACACTCCCCTTCGAACCAGAATACGCCCAAAGAACCCGCGATCGAAATACCTTAACACCACAAACGAAGCCTCCCTTTTTGCACCTCTCGAACTGAACCAGAATGGAAAAAAAAAAAAAAAAAAATAGGAAAGAAATGGTAGCCGACACTTGTTTCTTTGTTTATAGGTCTTGCGTTTTTCTGTGAATAATTCTTGTGAGGATTTTTGGTTTAAGGAAGGCATACAAGGGCCGTATGTTTTTATTGTTAGGGTTTGATAAAGTTTTGAGGATCTGGTGTCATATGTTTTCAAAGGGGAATTAGGGAAGGAGAGAAAAAAAAAAAATCGTGTGATTGATATGTTGCTAAGGGTTTTGAAAATTTTGGTACATGGTTTAAGGAGGAACCGTTGTTTTATTTTGGGCAAGGTGTGCAAACATTTATATTGTGATCTCCTATTTTATGGAAGAATTGACAATAATTTGATTGATAACAATTTTAATTAGGCGTGTGATTTATTTTTAAGGTAATAAGGCAAAATCCCAAATTGTGATTGATATCTTGATATCTTTTGATTATGTCTTGTGTTTATCTACAACATATTAGGCGTTCAAAATGTATACCTTGACCGAATTTTAATGCATGTTACATATTTTGATTCTCAAAGCACTTTAGGTTATATGTTAGTTAAGTATTTTACATTTTTATTGATCATATAACCCATAGTTTAAGGCTTAGCTACAAATTTGTCCCCTAGCTTTAAAAAAATTTCAAATTAGACCCCATTTTAGGATTTCTGATTTTAGGGTTTTACATTGATAAATTTAATGAGGCTTAAATTTGCTAATTTATTTGTTTGTGTAATTATCTTTAAGTAAAATAAACAGTTATCAAAAAGCAAGTTAACTCATTTTAGAAAAAGTAAATAAATAAGCAATCCCCAACACTCACTCGAGAAGTAGGCAGCGTTGATAAGTTTAGAAAAACATGGATGTTTGTAATTTTTATTTTCCTTTAAACGTGAAGATGGAGCATGCAACAACACCTAAGGCTATGGTCACTACCTTTTCACCTTAAACATCAGCACCACCTCAGTTTTTTCTTTCATATCACTTTCCCTTACTCCTTCTCACATTTTACAGTACATAGGCACCTTACTCTCACATTTCATTAAAATACATGCTTTATATAAATGCTAGCAGGGTACCCGCGTGTTGCAGCGGCGGGTACCCTGAAATTATATTTTCCGGTGAATTATGTATTTTAGTTTATTCTATTATTTCTGACAATAAATTTATGGATATCAAGAATTTCGTTTGGCCCATGCCCATTCGGGCTAGAGCTCATTTGGCCCGTTGCCTGTTCGGGCTTGAATATTTGTATAATGTGCTTTATTATTTATTTTAGTGACATTTAATGTAGGAATTGTGTTTAATTTGGTTGTAAAATATGCTTGATAATTTGTATTTTTATGTAAAGGGTGTTTTAATAACTGTATTAATTGTATTTATTGACCAGCTAATTAATTGACTACATTAAATAGCATTTTTTTATGTGCACTAAAGTGATGTAAACTATGCTTCTTGTCTTGTAAGTCTAAAAATTATGTGTATTAAGGTGGTGTACACTATGCTTCTTTTCTTGTGAGTTTTAAAAGATTACAAGCATTGAAAACTATACTTGTAACAACCTAGATTTTTTTAAGACACTTAAATTTCTAATCTTTTAATTATATGTGTATGCATCTTTCCTATTAAAGAAATGTTTTTGGTCTTAAACATTTTAAACCTTCTAAATATAGACGTTCTAAATGCATTATAACGTAGTATAGATACTCTACTAAAGCTATGTTTGGCGCAAAACTTTTTGGGTGATGAGCGGTGAGTAATGAGCTTTTTGATTTTTAGTGTTCGTTTGATGAAAGAGCAGTGGGCTGTGCTATTTTTTAAAAAAGCTCATTTTTCTAATGTTTCTTTAAAAAGTAGTGAGCGGTGAGCAGTGAGCTGCAGCTATTGCTCACAGCTCAATGCTACTGCTCACAGCTAACTTTGCAAAACATAGCCTAAATACTCACACACAATTACAAGCTAAATAAAAAACAATTAAACAAAAAAATAGGCCCACTTCACCAGTTATAACTTAACGTGAGTGGCTCATCTTAACTTTATTTTTTTTCTTGGTAACTTGGTAATAACTAAGTGAATGTGGGATTTATGGTGAGGCCCATATCATATAGTCTAACGCTTAAATATTGAAACATGTGGTCCAAAAACTAGCCAAAACCACATGTGGAAGATGGTAACTCTCTTTGGTCATTGGATCCATATAGTACGACCTCGACCACATCAGTTGTGACAAGCCGACATAAATCATCTATACATCTATATGATTAAATTTCTTTTAGTAAATTGCTTATTCAAATTTAGTACAGCAAATCGATTACGCCACCGTCTCAAACAAAATTTTTTTTATCCGGTTTTAGTTTATGTAGCGGTAATAAGTTTAAGCCCCGTGCATTAGTCGGTGATAAAAAGACTTAGACACCATGATTAAAAAAAGGAAACTGGGTAAAAACAAAAGTGAAAAGATTTTAAGTAATAAACACATATTAAGATACATTTAATCAAAATGTTTGAGATCAGATTTTCCCATTGACTTTACATGAAATATTAACCAAGATGCCCATATAAAATGGCGAGATGACTTAGGCTACTCGTAATGGTGATCGAACCGCCACCTAAGCGCCAATTCAGTTTTCTTTCTCTACAACCATCTTCATGACCAACTACTGGCCGTAATGGGTGACCGAGTCATGACCAACTCAACTTTTTTTTTTCTTCATTTTTTTAAAAGCTAAAATTAAATAATAATAATAATAATAATAATAATAATAATAATAATAATAATAATAATTAAAAACATTACATTAGTAATTCAAATAAAATGAAACTACAAATTAGTATTTAATTTTTTAACTAAATCAGCTCGAACATAATAAACTTGTACCCGGCACAATCACAATGCTAAAGAAAATCCAACCCAACTACACTTGAGGCATGATGGTAGATTTTAGTTGTTTGGTACATAAAATGTGTGCCCTTAAATTTGGGATGAAAGTCAAAAATCCCGTCTCTACAAAATCAAGGCAAGTGTATATTACACAAATGTTATCATGTAACATGCAATTTTTCATATTTTGTGGGGCCTTTCTGTCACTCATTTCAATTTTTTTTTTCTTTTTCAATTTTATAATAACAAATTGAATTTTTAAATTATTTATTTATTTATATAATAAATAATACGTACAAATCAAATTCAAATCAAAATTCTAATCCAAATTCAAATCCAAATCCACATCTAACATCAAAAAATACTTGCTATATTAAGAGTCTAGTGTAATTTCACTCACAACCCAACCCTTGTGAAAACCGCAGCAACCAACAAAGAAACCACCTTTTCCTATCTCTTTAATCCACTCGAAACACATAAACACAGCCACTAAAGATGATAACCAATGTCTCGGTCACATATACGACCGAGTTCTCCTTTCATTAGGCCTAAATAAGAGAAAAAATTCAATTTGTCTTTTACAAACAAATGGACACCAGTGCTACTGTCTTAACCACAAAGCCATGCTTGGTGCTTCTGCCTTTACCATTCCAAGGCCACATAAACCCGATGCTTCAACTAGCAAATATACTTCACTCTAGAGGCTTTTCAATAACTATTCTACATACTCGTTTCAACGCCTCTAATCCTACAAACTACCCTCATTTCAGTTTTATATCTATTCCTGGTGTAGTAGACGAGAACATCTCGCTCTCTATCTTCGAAAGCTATTTAAAATTTCTCGAATACCTTAACGAGAAATGTGTTAATCCGATTAAGGAGTGTTTGTCACGGTTAATGGTGGAAGATGAGGGATCAGTTACGTGTTTGATAACAGATGCTCAGTGGTTCTCCACTAAGAGTGTTGCAGACGAGTTGAAACTGCCTAGGATCGTTCATCGAATTAGTAGTGTATCGTCTTTTCTTTTGTTTGCTGCCTTTCCAGTCATACGTGACATGGGTTATTTTCGACGCTTTTCCGATGAAGGTATCATGATTAAAATTATGTCCGTATATATAACCTAATATATACATTTTTTTTTTATTTATAAAATTGGGAAATAATAAGAAAAAATAGATAATTCAAGAAAATAAATAAATAAATAAATAAAACTGTTTTGTCACAAAAAAAAATAAAAAAAATTAAACAACGATTTGTGTTTCATTGTGACTTTTCATTTTATAGTATATTACTTTTGCTCTTTGGTTTTTACTACCCGTCCTAAAATTATTGTTCACAACAAAAAAAAAACACACAATTTAAGAAAAAAATCATTATTATAACTTTCTCTTTCTTACTTTTTGCACATAGACAATTTTACCTTTAACTAATTAATTTCTTACTTTTTTTAAAGTTTGTAATAATAACCTCAAATGAGGGTATCATGGTAAACTTGATCTATATTCTCTATCATATTAAAGTAGACAATTATTTTGGGACGACCGAAAAAGGAAATATGGACTATAAATATGGGACGGAGGTAGTATAACTTTTTGTTCATTAGCATTGGGTATCCGTCAAGCCGTTAGGCTCGTGCCGTTTCCAAAAAGTGCTATCACGTCAGCAAAACACGAAACAACACCGGAAAATCTTTGTCACCACATTTTACCATTATTTATATTTTTTTTTTAACACTTTCAGAAAAATAAGAATTCCTTCCTTTCTTTCCTTATTATGAATTAACAAAGAAACCGTACTACCTAAATAAATTTTTCTACAAACAAATACATCTTTACCATTATTCCATTTTTCATTTTTCATTGTATGCTAGCATTCTTTGTTCTCTCACAAAGTTATGGCATTTCTTTGCAGAAATGAAGTCAGAAGTGCTAGTTAAGGGTCTCGAGCCACTTAAGATTAAAGACTTGCCGAAGTTCCTCACTAGTGATCCCGACGGTGCTTGTAAGTTGATTGCACTCATGGTTCAAGGAACCAAGAAAGCACGAGCAACAATATGGAACTCGTTCAAGGAGCTCGAAGAACTCGAATTAGCCACCCTTAACAAAGAATTCCCTAATCAACATTTTTTGATAGGACCGTTTCACAAGTACTTTCATGCATCGTCAAGTAGCCTCCTAGCACAAGACCGAACATCCATCTCATGGTTAGACAAACACCCACACAACTCTGTATTATACGTTAGTTTTGGCAGTCTATCCAACATTGAGGAATCCGAGTTCTTGGAAATTGCATGGGGTTTGGCTAATAGCAAGCAAGTGTTTTTATGGGTGGTTAGACCAGGGTCCATAAAAGGGTCAGAGTGACTTGAAACATTGCCTGATGGGTTCTTGGAGAGAATTGTAGAAGGGAGAGGGTATATTGTGAAATGGGCTCCGCAACAAGAGGTATTAGCACATCCTTCGACGGGTGGTTTTTGGACGCATAATGGATGGAACTCCACGCTTGAGAGCATTTGTGAGGGGGTTCCCATGATTTGCTCACCTTCTATTGGTGATCAACCCCCAAATGCAAGATATGTAAGTGATGTGTGGAAGATTGGGAAGGTATTGGAAAATGGGTTTGAAAGGGGAGAGATTGAAGGTGCAATAAAGAGAGTAATGGTGGATAAAGAAGGAACAGAAATGAAAATCAGAGTCATGAATCTGAAGGGGAAAGTAGACAATTGCCTTAAGATAGGTGGTTCCTCATACTCATCACTTGAAGATTTGGTGGATTACAACTGATAACACTTTAAGTCTATAACAATGAATGTTATTATAGTGATCTAAATAAGAAAGTAATTAGTATTCATACTGTAAAACATTGGTATGTTCATGTATTTAATTGTGGCTCTTTTAGAACAAAGAACAAACATAAAAAAGCAGTCATTTTGATTGTATCCAACCTACAAATTTAACACCCCTAAAGTTAGGGTTACAAACGACCTTTGTGCATACAATGTTAAAAGACCAAACTTTCTAGTGTTATGTTAGAGCACACACAATGGTAACTTGAGTTATAACATAACTCAGTGCCACGTCAGCTTTAACACTTTCACCTTAAATTACAAAAAAACACCCTCAACAATAACTCAATTATTTTCAAATTCTACCCTAAACTAAAACAAATATTTCATTTAATAACTAATAAAACACAACTTATATTAATACTTAAACTTTAAACACACATTAAACAACAAACATGAAACATAAACTATGATAATTAAACATAAAACTACGAATCAAGAAAATGATTCAGTCTGTGATATAGCCATCGTCAGTCGAATAGGAGGCACTTGAATCGTCCTCACTCGATGAGACACGGTCTAATCCCATTTTCCATCGCCATTCTGCTCTTTGGTTTCTCTGATCCTGTTTAGCTTTTGCTCGCGCCTCACGAGCTCTTTCCTCACGTTCTTCCTCTGCTTGAAACTCTAAGAAGACCTGCATATCTTGCTCGTATAGTTCTTCATCAGTCAACCCAAATGTATTGGGTTGGTTTTGTGGTGGATAGTTTGCCGGTTGATTGTTTTGGGGTGGATGGTTTGCTGGTGGATTGTTTACGGGTGGAAACAGAACTTCTGGTGGTGTGTTTGCTGGTGGATTGTCATATGGGAAGACGGGGAAAAGATCTTGTGGTGGATAGTTTTGTGGTTGATTGTCGTATGGGAAGATGGGGAAAGGATCTTCGGGTGGGGTGTTCTAAACTGACTCGTTATCTGGTGAATTGCTGTGAGACATTGTTTTGAGAGAATTATTTATGAGTTATGTATGAGTTGTGTGTGTAAAGTGAACATCTGAGAATACATATTTATAGGACCGTTTGTCCGCTCTTTTTATGAAATTTGAATTTTAAACGTTTGAAATTTGAATTTTTAATATATACCGCTCTTTTTTAAAATTTGAATTTTAAAGTTTTTACCACACGTTTTTTTTAAGGTTTAAGCACACGTTTTTGTTGGATTGATATATTCTGACCAAACTACTTTGTAGCTTGTAAGGTTTTAACAATCTTGAATAACTCCAAAACTATTAATATTGAAACACTGATGTAACCTGGTAAAGTATGCGGAATCTACTAACACAAAGCTTAAGAAGAACTTTATATTAAACCAAACTTGAACCTGCTTGCTTACACAGATTCACTAACAATCCCTAATTCACTAATATCGTATTCTCTAATTCTTGTATGCAAGTACTAGTACGTCTAATACCATCCTAAGGCTCCTTTTATAGGGACAAGGAAAACCTTAAGTCGGTTTACAATACTTGAACGACAAGTAAACTAACTAAAACAATTCTAGAATATTCTAATAATATTACATAACAATCCTTAAACGATATTGCACAATAGTCCTTTAACATAGAAGTACTTTGAATATTCTTCATACACGAACAGTACTTTGACCATGAGCAGCACTTTGACATTGCAGTACTTTGAAATACATAAGTACTTTGATCTTCATATCCCAACAGTTTTTTTTTTTTTTTTTTTTTTTTTTTTTTTTTTTTTTTTTTTTTTTTTAATTTGAATTTTAAAAGTTTAACCGCCCATTTTTTGAATTTCAAATTTACACATATCCCGCTCTGTTTCTGAAATTTGAATTTTTAAACGTCCCTATATAAAGCATACCATAACATACTATTTTGCACACACTGCACTTTCTAAACAAGTTTACAATGGCTAATCGTTGGTCCATTGAAGAAGAAAACTTGTTAGCCGACATGTGGCAAATCGTTCACGATTTCATGGCGAATCCGTTTTTTGGAATGAGGTTACAGAAAGGTTCAACAACCAATCTGACGGTCCTTTGCGTACCAAAAACCAAATAACGGGTAAGTGGGCAAGAATGAACTGTGAATGTCAAAAATTCAATGATATTTACTTGAGCGTGCAGCTTAATGACGAGTTCAATGATCGTCTTCACACTGCAATGAACATTTTCAGATAACGCTTTGGTGGGCAAGGCTTCAGATATCTTAACGTGTGGTTCATTTTGAGAAGGAGCCCCATATGGAACAGATATAGGGATTAATGGCTTTTGTATTTTCGTATCGTTTGTATTTGTATTTCTTATCGTTTGTGTTTTTAATATGCTTTAATGTTACTTTAAATTTGAATTTGAATAAAAACCTTTTCCAACGGCTATTTGCTTCACTAGTACAGATTTGGCCTTTTGTCACACATAGCGTATTTCGAATGGGCACACAGCAACATATTTACGTGACTAAATGTACCAGCATTAAATAAACAGCCACACTTGATCAGACTTGTGTGACCATTTCGTAAAATATATGTCACACATTTGTGTATATATGTGACCAGAGGGTAACTGGTAAATATTTTTCGACATTTTAGTCACTTTTAATTTGGGACGTGTGACAGATACAAATCAGCTCGAAACATTAGTCACACTATAGATATACATATGTAACAAATATATGTCACACAATTGAACAGTGTGACCAAAAAGATATATGGTCACATGAAGTACTTGCGTATGTGGCTAAATTATATAGTCAAGTTTGTCACACATTATATAAACGTGACTGCTATTCTTTGCTGAATAGTTAGCCACATATGAATTTGAAATGTGTGACAACTAAAAACTCAGTTTGAAGTGTTAGTCACGAAATGTATGTAAGAGTGACAAATATATGTCACACACTTGAAGAGTGTGACCAAATGTCATATATGGTCACACTAAACCATAGAAACATGATTAAGTGTAACTAAAATTCGATACATATGGTCACGTAAGTTAATATGTGTGTCTAAAGTTTAGTGTGTGCTTGTTTGCCAAATCCTAATTTGTATAGCCACACTTAATTGAAGCACGATCATGTGACTATAGGCTTTACATAAAAACATAAAAAAAATAGTCACATTGTAACTATAGGCTTTACAATAGTCACACCATATCAGAAATGTGTATCTAAATGATGTTTATGGCCACATTATAAGGGTATTATATGTGACCAATACATTCAAAATAGTCACATTGTGAAATATTCATGTGACTATTATTTATAGCAAAATGTGAGGTCAGATATCATTAACATTGATATATATTAGTTACATTGAGTTTTTGGCTCTTTCATACATTTTGAAGATCTCATCATCTGAGTATCGCTTTAATTGAACAAGCTTCCAACCCTTCATATTGTTTAGATAGTACTCATAGTACTTCCTCATTTGCTTAACTGTTGGACGACTGAGCACTTTTCTCTTCTTTCTTTGATTGAGATAAAATTTCTTCCTTTCAGCTTCATAATTCCTCTTCCATTCATCTTTTTGTTCTTGAGTGTACTCTTGCATTTCTTCTTTTATATGTTTCATCAGTGCAATATCAGCATCACATTTAATCATTTCTGTCACACCCCGTCACGGCAGAAACGCGCTGGTGTAACTTCATGGATATCATCACAACACCTGGTGTCAACATAGAGAACAACTACATGCACATAAATAGGGCAATGTACCAACACACAGTGTTGTAACAATACCTCAAGATAAAATGAATAACCAAAATAAAATCCAAAAGGTAACTTCAATAAATATGAAAGTACCAAACGGAAAACATAAATGTATCAAGACCAAATCCAAATAAAGTCAAATCCCAAAACATAACAAAGTCTCCATATGCAACTAAGTCTCGCCTAATTGCTGCCCTCAACTTTGGCCTTAGAATGCACACCTGAAAATGATGCTTAAAATGTCAACATAACGTTGGTGACATGCATAGGTTTAGACACACTTACACTCTCAAGGAAACCAGTTCACTGTGATTATAAAAACATAGCTGGACAAATAAATATAGTTATCATACAAGCTACATGTAACCATAAACCAATCATCACACAAAAACACAACCATCTGGCCGGAACGTGACCCCCGCTCCAAAACACATCATCAATTGGGTCGCATGCGCGAGCAACAGGATAAGCATCCTCCCAATTGGAAATCACACAGCATCAATTAGGTCGCTAACCTAATCGGAATCACATATCACACAGCATGAATTAGGTCGCTAACCTAATCGGAATCACACTTTCATGTACCTCATAGCATTATTACGATAACATTATAAGTCCAAGCTTTTAAACCACACATAATCACAGTAACTCAAATCATTTAAGACAAGCATCATTCCCATCCCAAGTTTAAAACAAGTAAAAATATGGGACTATGAACTCACCTTAAACTCCGCAGCTTCCACAAAAACAACTCACAATCTATAGCACACAAAAATAATCCACATTACACAAGGTTAAGCTAAAAGCTACAACCCATGTAATACACATATGATGGATGTCTAAGACTAATATGACCCACCATGGATCTCCTAGACACCATACTAACCACCTCCATAACTTAATACTCACTAAATCCCTTGCACCTTTAAAATCAGAAAACGCTGAATTTTTGGGTACATTCGCCCACACAAAATCACGACAAATAAAGCTCAACAACTCACACCAAAAATTTAACATGGTCTCTCATAAGCCTAGAAGCTAATCCCAGAAGGCCATGGACCAATAACGCACACAAGCACTCAAAAGAAAATCAAACTTGTCAACTACTCAAATTCGGATCTGAACGCACACCAAAAAGTTTTGATTAACATAAAATACTTCCACAAGTTTTTATCGCGAATTGTTTTCGTGGTAGTCTAATATAACCTAATACTTAACTATTCCAGAAGGCCTAGTCAAAATACCACTTTTACAACCACAAAACACCCTCAAACTTTTACCCAAAATCTGTCCCGGTTTGACAGCTTTGACACCTTAACAAAGAAAAATCAAAAGACCAACTTCCCGACCTTAATATCAATCGTGGCTGGACTTTTTGGAAAACTCTTTCGTTAAAATTCAATTTAGATCTAAAATTCGTAACTTAACTCTTCACCATCTGTTATTTACACTCATATCTTTACAGCCATAATTTTCTGCCCAAACCCTAACACATAATCTAACGCGTTTTACACTCAATTCTCTTATCCAATAACCATATTATTAACAACTAATGATCCTAGCATGTTTTACTTCATTAATTTAAAGAAGTATATAAACCCTATATTCTATCATATTAAATATTACATGAATCATAACAATAATTAATTAATTACATGAAAACTAGTATTAAAAATATACCTTGATCTTGGTTTTAGCTTCAAAAACAAAACCCTAAATTTTTCTCTTGTTTCCTCCTCCTTGGTCGACCGTACATTCAAGAAAAAGGGGCAGGGAGGTTTTAATTTTGTATTTATAATTATTTTGGATAACCCTTAAGGCTTAGAGTTGTATTTGGTATCAAATTTGGTTTTCTTTTTCCCCCTAATCCATATATTCGGCCGCACCATATATCTATATATTTATTTTTATTAAATTTATTTATTACACTCAAAACCTCATACTTTTCATATTTTATGTATTCCCATAACAAAACCTAACGTCTTTCGCGATAAACCTT
>JARVZY010010098.1:0-26485 GCA_030686995.1 Artemisia argyi | reverse complement strand
AAAGCAGAAATAGGTTACGTAAAAATAAAATGCAAAAGAAGAACTTTTTACATACCCTTGTAGTGGCCAAATTCCTAAAATTGAATAATCTGGATTGTTATTTTTACCCTTAGAACTAGCATGTTATAATTTAACCTTTAAACCTATATAAGTGTGTGATGGACGGTGGATAAAAAACGGTATACGCTGAAACTTTTATAAAGAGTAAATTTTGGATTTTGAAACACCAAAAGACTCCCTTAACTTCCATCTTCCTCTTCAAGTCTCATCAAATTCTCATGAACTATACCCTAAGAGCAATGAGCCTACCTCCCCCTTCACGTTTCATTTGCTTAAAACCTTCACCCTTTCTTCTACAATTGTGTGAATGATTACACACACAATCCATGCATATATACATATTACAACTACCTCATTAAAAACCCATCAAATCATACTTCCACACAAAAACAAATAAACCATGAGCCACAAGCAAACTCACTCACTTAGCACCATACCCTTCTCATGGGAAACGATCCCCGGTGTACCTAAGGTTGTATCCTCACCCGTGGCAACTGCTTCAGATGCCAAGCTAGATAAGGTGGTTGACCCAAAAGATCTCGTACCTCCACCGGGGCCACCACCAAGGTTTTTTCAGGAGCCAATTATGAAAAGAAGTGTATCGAGTATATTTTGGAGGGAGGAGGACCCATTTTTGGTGGCTTTGAAAGAGTGTTCAAAGGATTATAAGGCTAAGAGCGATAAGAAAAGATTTGGGAGTTTGAGGAGTAAGTCTTTTTTGTGGTGTAGATGTTCGTTTGATGTGGAAGAAGGCAATTTAAGAAAGAGGCCAGTGTCGTCGGGTGGTGGTCAGGTGATTTTTCCAGAAGGAGTTCAAGGTTTACTTAGAATGCACAAGGGATCAAGAAAGTGTAGCGCATGAATCATAATGCATGCATGTTTGTTATGTGTGTTTCTTAATCTAGATGATGATAATAATATGGGTTCTTGGAGTTAATTTTACATTCTTAGAAATGGTATGTTATAACAAATTACATTGATCATGATCACCAAAACCCCGTATTATTAAACGTTACGTTTTGTTCAATAGATATACCACATTGTTGATGATGAGACTCGTTATTGGTTTATGTTAAGTAAAGCTACAAATCATACAGATATGTGACCTTAAGTTATAATTAATAGAGAATTTCATGAAAACAATATGAAGCTAGTAATGATCTAAGTAATTAGACTATCTGCGATCGGGTTAAAATTCATAGGTACGTATTTTCTTACAATTCAAAGCTTATATGACCAGACAGTGTTAATTATATGCCCTCACACTTAAAATACGTATGTATTATGTATTAATCTGATGATCGTTAAAAGATATCCTTCAATCAATCTGAAAATTAAAGGAACTTGCTTTTTACGTTCTTTCGTACCATGATAACACAAGCACAATAATGTATATGCAAAAAGTAATCGACATTTCTGATATTTTAGAGGTTAGGGTACTGGGAGTACATGTGGTAAGGTGGATTGCGGTATCCCTTACCGCAAATCAACACCGCCGCCTCCATTACCATACCGCACGGGGCCTTGTTTTGAGTGAGTTTCTCACGCACGGGGAAGGCAAAATTTGACCGTTGCTTTGGGACCGTTGGGTATACAACGGTTACTTTTTTTTTTTTTTTTTTTTTTTTTTTTTTTTTTTTTTTTTTTTTTAAATTGGTCTAGTGTTTGGTGGGTAGAAAGCAAAAAAAAAAAACAACATCACTGATGAGTGTCTAAATACTCATCATTTTATACCAATCTGAGCTGCCAAAACATACAAAAACACTCAAATATGCATCATAATACTTAAAATATCTTAGAAGTGTGTTTTATATGTTTCAAATACAAAATATGCAAAAACAAATAAAAAACGTACAAAGTTTGCATAATTGGCAGTTTCAGTCCCTCAAGTTTCAAATATTGTCAAAACTAGTCCCTGGTAAATCAAAACATGAAAAATATCATCAAAGGTCCTTAGGGATTCATAAGTTGTCAAGTTAAGTCCTTTAAAGTTAAAAAATTACAAAATGACAACTTTAGTCCCTCAAGTTTGAAAATTGTCAAAATTAGTCCTTAAGGTTTAAAAATGGGAAATTAATAAAATAAACCTTGTACTATTCTAAAATGACAAAATTGGTCCTTATGATAACATTTTGAGAAATTATATCTTTAATCCCTAAAAAAATCCAAATTTACATAAATGGTCCCTGAAGTTTGAGGAATTTGCAGAAAAGGTCCCTGGATTTTTTAAAAATGGAAAAATACATCTTTTGTCCTTGTTTTATGGTTTTATGGCAGGTTTGGTCCCTTGGAAATACTTTGGAAGAGTGGCAAAATCAGCCTTTAACTTTGCCAAAATTACAAAATTGGTCCTTGTTAAATACCATAACCAAACCGGATCCTTTTTATCACTAATCCACAAACCAAACCCAATCCAAAACACAAACAACCCACCCTTACCCTTTACCCAGGCCCAAACCTCAGCCCAGTCCACCCTTAATAATAAAATACGGGGTTTGACCCCGTTTGACCACCCAAAACCGCCCAAACCACACACACTGTAGCACCCTCTCCTTCCCAACTGAAAACCAGAAACCAGGGTGGTTACCACTTCCTCACCTTTCCACCTCACCCCCTACCCCCCTAAACCCTCCTTTCCACCTCACAGCAAACCCACACCCCATTTAATGCAATTCATACTCCAAACCACTCCAAAACCTCTGTTTTCATCATAATACTCCAACTTGTCCTAAAAACATTCCCCTTTGCTTCCTGACACCTCCACAACACTCCAATAATTCTTAATTGAAGACCTTTGGCCCCAAGTTAACTTGGAAGACTTTGGCGCCATTTTTCATTTAAACGGTCTTGATTAATGCAGAAGAATAGAGGGCCAAGATTGAAGTGGGAAAAGCTCCAAGTCATCCAGGAAACCCTAAATTGAGCTTATAAAAGGAAGAGAAGCAGAGGAGTCAAGTATCTAGCTTAATTTTAAAAAAGTGTATGTCGTATTAGTTGTTTTAAGAGTTCAAGTGTAATTTAAAGCTTTCAAGTTTCAGTTTAAGCATTCTCAGTGTACTAGTAATCCTTTTAGTGAATAAAAATCAAGTTTGTGTTGTTATCTTAGTTGATGCCATTTTCAATTTCATATCAAAATTCTCAATAAGCTGTTACTTGTTATTGTTATGTTATAGAGACTCAAGAAGCTCATATAAGCTCCTAAAAAGCTCAATAAAGCTTTTAGTAATCTACAAATCAGTATAAGATAAAAAAATTCATCTATACAAATTTGGTCAAAGAAAGTCAACTGTGGCACTTGGTTTTGATTTCTGGGATTCAGAAGAGATTTGGAAGCAATAAAAAGCTTTGGAGTTGGGTTTAGATCCTCAGGGAGGAATTAGGATTGTTCTTGGTTCATGGTTTGAGCAGGAATGCATCTAGTAAGTTCTAAAATCTCATTTCCTAAATCTTACTGTAGCTTTGCTTAATTACTGCTTATTCAGCTTTTCTGTGTTTACTTAGTGGTATTCAATAATATTATTGCTTAAAAAACATAGCTTGTTCAATAGATATTATAATTTCTTTGAATTCCATTTTAACTGTCAAAATTAGTATACTTGTTAAACTTGGATAATTGATGTTAAGTTCTGTGTTTCAGTGCTCATTTTAGCCTAATACACCATAATAAGTTGATCTGAATCAGTTGCATAAGCTTTTTAAGCCATTTATCTCTTAAATCATAAAACAGTCTAGGTATAAGGTGTGTTTGGATCAAGATACTCCTAGGTGATCCAGTACTTTATTGTTGTTGTTTCTAGTTTATACAAGTCATCTAGGTCCATATCAACTCAGAACAAGCATAAACTCAGACCTAGTTAACCAATAAAGTCAAAATCTCTTTGAATCACTCACAGTGATTCACTGAGTTGGAATTAGAGTAGCATAAGCTTTAAATCAATTCACAAATAGTTATTCTAGCTTAATATAGTCTTATCATAACTTATTATAACACAATCATTCAGAAAATTAAGGTAGAGTTTCATAAAAGTCAACTTAGATCATAAACTTAAAAAGTCAAATTGTGTTCATCTCAGATTTTGCAAAAATAGCCAGATTTTTATAGAATTTTGTGTTGTAATTTAGAGTCTGAGATTTGTTGTAATAATAGTCTACCAGCTTGTTTTCAAGTTCCTAATTAGCTTGTATTTTTAGCATTTTTCTGCTGGGCCCCACACACCCTCAAAGACACTTGCAGGGGAAGAACCTCCCCTGTGCACAGATTTTAAGCAAAATACTAAGAATCATAGTGTGCTTATTAGTGGACCCCACACCCTAGGTTTCAGCTTAATTATAGCTTAATACCTCAGCTTTTCACATCTAGGTTTAATCTAGCCTTTAGCTTATTGTAGCATAGCTTTTAGGATCCAATTTGTGCCTTACCCAAAACAAGTCACACTGATCACTCACTATATGAACACTATTTCAAAAGCTCACACAGAGCTTATTAGTGAGCCAAAAGCCTAGCTTCTTGGTTTAATTTGTAGCTTAACAACCCATCTTTGAACCCCTAGGTTTAGTTTGAACCCTCTTTTACTCTTGTGGACCCCACACTCCTTGGAACACAACTGCAGGGAAGAAGTATTCCCCTGTACCAGCTTACCACCACCACACCACCAACTTTAGTGGTGGCTGCAGCCCACACCAGTGGGTCCCACACCTCATACCTTGGTTCTCACAACCCCCCTCCTACCCAGGTTCAATAATTAACCCTTAGTTTGACCCTTAGACTAGTGGACCCCACCTAGAACCACATCAAAACTCTGTCCCATTTCTGAGTCAGAAACCAAATAAGCAAGTGCTTATTTTAGCTTTCCAGCTTATCCTAGGAGCTTATCTCATCAAATCTAGTTTAAACAAGTCCAAATAACTTAGGTGTATCTGATTTAATCAGTGTGGACTCCACATAGCCCAATTTAGCTTATTTCTTAATCTAGTCAACCATAGTCAACTGTATAAGCAAATAAGCACTCTCAGTGCTTATTCTTGATTTCTAAAGTAGTTGTCTTTGTTAAAGTTTCATTATTTAAGTATTTAAGTAGTTTTATAAAAGAAAAACCAGAAAAAGCAAACATAAAAATAGTGATAGCTTCTATTTAATAGAAATTATCTAATTAATTTTCATATCAGCTTATTAATAAGCACTTGTCCAATTTTATAATTTTATAAATTACTTAGTACCTTAAAGTAGTTAAAATAATTTTCTTAGAATTTTCCTAACCAGTTTACTATTTATTATATTTAAAACTAGTTTAAATAATTAAATAGGTAATATTAGTAATTAAATAGATTTCTTTAATTTTAATTAACAAAAGAAGAATTTTATATTTTTCCTAAGTTTTATAAAGTATTTAAGACTTTTAGAAAATAGTTTCATAATTTCCACTGTCCATTTTCTAATTTTCTTATTTAATTTAATTAAATTAGATTTAAAATAATTAATAGGTAATTAATTAGTGGAATAACCTTAAATATAATTTTTAGTAGTTTTTATGATTTTATAGGATTCCTGTGATGGTTAATTAGTTTTATAAATTTTATCAGAATTTTCTAAGGCAATTTAGTATTAATAGTAATTTAAAATAATTAAAATAGTTTAATTAAGTTAAATAGTTATTAATTAATAAAATACTCATAAAAAGACAAAAATATTTATTTTAAATTTTTATACTTTCTTCAAGTTCTTATTTAGGTTTAGAAATTATTTGTGTAAGTTTTTAGGTTAATTTGTAATACTTATCATTTTTAGTTAAATTAAATTAAGTTTTAAATTAGATTTTAAATAGTTTTATTAATTAAATAATAGTTAAATATTATAATAATTACTTTTATAATTTCAATTTCATTTTCCATTTTCTTTAATTTTAAGTTTTCAAAAGTTTCACTTTTTACCCCTGTAGTTTGTAACTTGTTAAATACCAGTTTTCTCTATTTGTTATCTGATTTTCCAATTTGTGCTTTTGTGCTTATATCTGTATTTCTGTTATAGTTTATATCATTTCATATTATCCAAATATCAAGCAATCAATAGTATAATCAACCCTCAAATCATTCTTGTTACTGTCCTCAGTACCACTCACTCTCCTAATCGTTTACAAATACAATTTCAATCTCGTTGGGACTTAACGACCCGGGGATTTCCCTATACTTCCACGGTCAATATTGACTTGCACTTTCTCCCAGGTGGGCCTAACAGCTGCACATGGCTGACTGGTTGGTTTGGGAGGAGTCAATCACCGAGAGGAAAAAAAAAACATTACCGAGCAAAAAAAAAAAACATTACCGAGAGAAAACAACAATGGAACGTGGAGGTAAAAATAGAGATCCAAGAAGAGGTAGTCGTGGAGCGAGAGGTGGCTCGAGAGGCACAATTCTTCCTCGAATCCAATCACAACCCGGTTTCGAATCTTCTCAATCACAACCTTACCGGCCCGAAATGTATCCTCAATCTCCATCATTTTTTTACTCCCAACAACCCCTCCCGCAAATTCCCACTAACTTCGATCCGTTTGATCCGAGCTATACCCAACAATCCCCACCGCCAATTCTACCTTTCAACCCGTACGCGCCGCGCTTTAACCAAGAAAAAAGGCGTGAACGGGTTAGTGAACCGTTACCCATTGTTAATGATACCGAATATGATGAATATTACGACAATGTTGACGTGGTACCCGAGACACAACCATTTGATGACGAGGTCGAAGAGGATGACGAGGTCGAACCACACGTACAAAAGAAAAAAAAAACCAAGTAAGCCTTGGACACCCGATGAGGAGGAGGCGTTAGCTAAGTCTTGGATCAAAATTTCGGTGGACAAAGTTGTTGGCGACCATCAAACCAAGTTGGGATTTGGGAAGCAAGTTCTAATTCATTTTCAAAGCCTTGTCCCGAGAACCGAACGCACTCATCATTAATTGAACTCGAAATGGACTCCTATGCATACTTTGATCGCTGCGTTCAACGGTTACTACACACAAGCGGTATATTTTTATATTTATGTTTTTTTTATATTTATTTATTTTTTGGATATTGTTTTTTATTGTATATTTTTATATTTATGCTTTTTTTATATTTATTTATTTTTTTGGATATTTGGTTTTTATTGTATATTGTAGAACCGTTTGAGAGATAGTGGGTGCAATGATATTCAAGTCCTTGAAAGAGCCAATCGTGATTTTGAAAAACAATATAAGAAAACTTTTGCGCATTCGAAAGCGTGGCATATTCTCAAAGATCAAGCAAAGTGGAAACAACAATCGTTGGTTAGTCAGATGCAAGAATCCACGGGATCGAGCAAGAAAAGAAAGTCATCAGAGTCAAGTAGCGCTCAAACGCCAACAAACGATACTCCAACAAACGATACTCCAATAAACGTGGAAGATTTCGAGTGTGACTTACCGAACCTCAACGAGAACCCAACTCCATCACGTGAATCGAAAGGCAAAAAAAAAAAATTGAATTTTGGAGATTCAAGCCGAAGCTCGATGCGTGATACCCTTGCAAGTTACACGGCCGAAAAGAAAATTTTAATGCAGGCGCAGTTGGAGGTTCAAAAGAAAAAGGACGAAGAATATTTCAAGTTTCTTGATGGAGAGGTGATGAATCGTGACATGAGGTTCGTTATGGATCCGCATGACCATATCCCAGACCCGACTTTTAAGGATTTCGTCATCAACAAGAAACGCGAGATATGCGCAAAATACGGGTGGCCGTGTAATTTGTAGGATTTAATGGTTTTAAGTTTAGTTTTCATGGAACTTTAGTTATTTTATGTTTTTTAATAATATTATGTAACGTTTTTTTTATTTTTAATGAAATTTTAGTTTTTTTTTATAATTTTAATGGAATTTAAAAAAAAATAAAGAAAAAAAAAGAAAAAAGAAAAAAAGAAAAAGGAAAAAAGAAAAAAAAATGAAGTGAGTGAAGGGTGAGTGAAGTAGCGCCTTCAAAAAAGAAGTGAGTGAAGAGTGAGTGATGAAAAAAGTGAAGAATGATATGGCGCAAAGGGATTGGTTGGTAGTGAGTGAAAGGAAAGATGGTGAGTGATGTACTCCCACCATCCTTAGGAAGAGAATCATTAAAACGAAGTGACAACAAGGTCTACAAAATCACATGACCCAAGTGTAATTGAGAGGGAATATTAAATACGCTATATAGGTCACATGAGGATTGTTAGATTTTTGTTAATTATGATATTTCAGTTTGAGTTGAAATGACTTTTTTCATAAAGCTAAAATGATTGTTAATAGTTAAACATGTTTTGTGCCATCTTTATTTAAATAATCGTGATTTCTTGCAAGCAACAATCTTGGACTCCAACGTAAAATTTTCACTTGCCTTTTTCTTAACACAATATATCATTCTAAATCTATTGGGTTTTCATCTCAGTTACAACTAGTCTATAGGTTGACAAAGTTGGAATATAAAAGGAATGCAATTAAAAATGTATGCAACTCCATTCACTCATTTTTTTTGGCATCACATCATGCACTTATATCCCTTCACGCACTTCAATTTTTTTTTTCTTTTTTTAAATTCCAATAAAATTAAAAAAAAAAAAAATTCATTAAAATAAAAACTAAAATTCCATTAAAAAAAATATTACATAATATTACTAAAAAACATAAAATAACTAAAGTTACATTAAAATTAAAAACTTAAAACTTAAAAACTTAAAAAAACATTAAATCCTACAAACTACATGGCCAACCGTATTTGGCGCATAGCTCGCGTTTCCTTTTGATGATGAATTCCTTAAAAGTCGGGTCTCGGATATTGTCGTGTGGGTCCATAACGAACTTCATGTCACGATTGTAGACCTCCCCATCAATAAACTTGAAATATTCTTCATCTTTTTTCATTTGAACCTCCAACTGCGCCTGCATTAAACTTTTCTTTTCGGCCGTGTAATTTGCAAGGGTATCACGCATCGAACTTCGGCTTGAATCTCCAGAATTCGACTTTTTTTGTCTTTCCATTGACGTGATGGAGTTGGGTTCTCATTGAGGTTCGGTAACTCACACTCGAAATCTTCCACGTTTATTGGCGTCTCATTTGTTGGCGTTTTAGCACTACTTGACTCCGACGACTTTCTTTTTTTGTTCGATCTCGTGGATTCTTGAGTCTGACTAACCAACGGTTGTTCTTTCCACTTTGGTTGATCTTTGAGAATGTGCCATGCTTTAGAATGCGCGAAAGATTTCCTAAATTGTTTTTTATAATCCTCAACGACTTTAAGATCGTCGCGCCCACTTTCTCTCAATCGCGCCTACATATTTATAAAACAATGTAACACAACTATATATATATATATATATATATATATATATATATATATATATATATATATATATATATATATATATATATATATATATATATATATATATATAACATATGTAAAAAATATATACCGCTTGTATGTAGTAATTGTTGTACGCAGCGATAGCTGCGTGCATAGGAGTCCATTTCGAGTTCAATTGATCTTTATTGCGTTCGGTTCTCGGCACAAGGGTTTTAAAATGCGTATGAACTCGCCTCCAAAAACCTTCCCTTGTTTGACGGCCGCCAACTTGTTTGTCCACTGAAATTTTAATTGAAGCCTTAGCTAACGCCTCCTCCTCATCGGACGTCCAAATCTTAACGACTTTTTTTTTGAGGCCGCGTTACCACCTCTTCGACTTCAACATATTGTTCGACTTCTACTAGTTCTTCAACAATTGGTTGTGTCTCGGGTGCCACGTCAACATTGTCGAAATCTTCATCATCATCGGTATCATCACGAAAGGGTAACGGTTCATTCACCCGTTCACGCCTTTTTTGTTGGGTATAGCGCGGCTCATACGGGTTGAAGTTAGTAGCCATTTGCGGTGGGGATTGTTGGGTATAGTGCGGCTCAAACGGGTCGAAGTTAGTAGGAATTTGCGGGAGGGGTTGTTGTGTGTAGAAAAATGGTGGAGATTGAGGGTACACTTGGGGGTGGTAACCGGGTTGTGAAGATGATTCGTAGCCGGGTTGTGATTGAATTCGAGGACGAATTGCCCCTCTCGATCCACGACCACTTTTTCTATGATCTTTATTTGTTTTGCCACGCTCCATTTTTTGTTGCCAAAAACTTGATTTGATTCTCGGTATTTTTATATGAATCTGTATGTATTTTTTGTTGTGTTTTGCCACCTTCTCTTTGTCCAATATATAGATTCAAAAAAAAAAAAAAAAACGTTGCATTCAACGGGTCAAATGCCAACGTCCCAATTTTTCCAACGTTCATATGCCAACGTTCCAATTTTTCACTTCCTCTCGTGCCAGAAACTTTCACGTGCCAGAGCGGTCCCGCGCCACACCAGTTATTTGCAGTGCCTTCCCGTGACCACTCCCAATGCCCTTAGTGATCGAGTCGAGGAACTGTGATATCAATTTCGACTTTGATAAACCTCTTCAGTTACGTACTAAGCAACACAGTTTATTTGTTTGTTGGAACACTCCCAACTATTTTCAGGATGCTCATGTCAAAAGTATTTCGGAGTTGATCGAGTTCATTAAGCTAGACGTTATTGGTTTATTGATGTGTGCAAGTCGTCCTAGTTTTTTTTTTTTTTTTTTTTTTTTTTTTTTTTTTTTTAACAATTTAAGTCTCAACTAGGTGTCTTTCTACTTAGTGTCAAGCTGGAGCAAAACTAAAACTATTGAAAACCTTAAGATTGGCCAAGTTAACAAGGTGACATACTTAAGCCAAAAGAAAATTACATCTTAAAGAAATTTGAGTTGTCCAACACCCGAATTGATAGCACCAAAAGTTCCGAGAGACTCTAACTAGATATTATTACAAATTACTCAAACTCTTTAAATTATAACGATAGTGGCAGACTGATGACTAAAAGTAACACACAAATTTAGAAGAAGGTGCATTTCTGAAATATCAATTCTTTTGACAAACTTTTACACTATGCATAATAGATTTGATTTGTAGAAACTCGCCAGAAACATAAAATAAAGTGGTGCTTGTCACCAGCGCGTGATAGTTCTGGTAGGTCCAATTTGTTGGTTGTAGGTCTGAGAGGGGTGAGGAACATCTTGGTAGTGTTATAGCGGAAATTCGTTGTCGGAAAAATCAGAGAGAAAAAAGCACCAAACAAATAAGTATAAAAATGTGTTAGAAGTTACGCTTTTGATGACATGACAAATATTTGAACTCTTTTAAAAAGCTTAACCAGTTAATAAGATTAACGGGTTACCAATATGATTGTTTTATAAATGTTCATTTGTTGATATAAGTTTTGATAATACAATGAGTCAAAATGTCATAAAACTAGTACAACAAACCCCGTAAATGAAAGAAAAATAATTGAGATACTTAAATGTCTAACTAATTTTATGCCTAAATGGATTGAAAGTTATTTATTGATTTGTGAATAAGCGGATCACTTTGCTGTCACCAATAAGATAACACATAAGATTAAGCATTCCAATCAATGCCCCTAAACAAAAATGAAATTTGTGTATGTTAATTTTCCTTTTTATTCTCAACTTGAGATTTGAAAGTATATGGATTGGTTTAAAAGGACTAACTTGCAAAAACAATCCAAAATCTTTTTATCCATCACTACAGAGCCCCAACACAAACCCTCTTCATCCATTAAACCCTGAAACTTGGTATAAAAAAGAAAAATGGCAGTGATATTTTCTTCTTCAAACATGATTATCCACTTGAGCAATTATAACTCACCATCGATAAAAACTATTGGTTTCTCAAAACCCATTTCTATTAACCCCATTAGTATCAACAAGATTGGTTCGAATAAATCAGCTTCTTTTGCAATTAAAGCTTATCAGAATGATACGGTAACTTATTTTTGTTTAAGGTTTTAATTTTGGGTTAGTATCTATGTATGTTTAGCTACTTATTTATTAGTTGAGCTATGTATCAATATTAGTAAAATACTGAAATGTGGTTTAGTCTTGTATATTAACTAGAACCATGTTGGAAGCTTGTAGTAGTGAATTACTAAGGACTTAATGGTGGGTATTTGTTTCGGCTTATTGCTTATTTTATTTGGTTTTGAGCTTATGTTTCATAAGCTCACTTATTGTGGCTTATTTTGAAACTTTTCGGCTCATATAAGTTTATTATGTCAAAATAAGCTTATATAAGCCCAACGGTTTCAAAATAAGCCACAATAAGTGAACATAAGCTCAAAACCAAATAAGTCATAAGCCGAAACAAACACTCCCTCTAGTTCACGTTCACAATGAATGTGGGATTGGATACCACATACTCGTCTAATTAGCATACTAACATTATTGTTAAGTCAACTTGTGCAATGTTTTAGGAGCTGTGTACAAGGAAGTAAGGAACCTAGTACATCCTGCACACGATCTTATTAGGTCCGGACAAATACCGCTATAAAATTGCGTGATTAGTAAAAAATTATGATAGTTTGCGACCAGAACACCTAAGGGACATTACTTTTATAGTGTTTCCATCATGCCTAAAGTATCCCATTAATAAACAGCTTTCGTGTTAAAAAAAAAGGGTAGTCAGGTCAAATGGTATTATTTATTGACACTGAGAAGATATGTTTGACGATTGCGTCAGCTACCAGACCTTATCAGTCCCTAACAAATACCAAAACAGAGTTTCTGAATAGTTTCTTGCCAAGAATATGATACTTAGGCCGGTAGCAGTGGTGACCAAGGTCATCCCCTACAGGCTGCCACAACTTTCTTTCTCCGGTGACCAGACATGACCCATGTGCCACAGTGGATGACCGACTTTTTTTTTTTATTTTTATTTTTTTTTTAAATTCAAATATTTTAAACAACAAATTTAAAATTCATTAAAAATAAAAACATTACAATACTAAATTAAAAACTTAAACATTACAATACTTATTAAAAACTTAAACTAGTAATCTAAGTTGTAGCGTTCCTTGATTTGTGCCTTAATCCGCAAAAGTTCGTTTCGTTGTCGTTCGGGCAAATTTGGGTCGATTGCTGAATTGTAGAAAATCAAGTCTTGCTCCCGTTTTGTGATGTCCATGATTTCCACTTGCTTTCGTTGGAGTTCAATTTTCTCTATTTTCATCGCTAGCTCTTGTTCCTTGAACTTAACGTACGACTCTTCAATGTCCTTATTTTCCCCGGTTTTGACGGCTTGAACTTGAAAAAGGTCTTGGCTAGTGTATTTGTCCATGATGATGGTGGATCACGAGAGGAGGATGATTTCTTTCTGGCTGCATCACGACCTTGTGGTCGTGATTCTCTAGTCTCTTCCTCATCATCAGAATCATCCACGTCTTGGAAATTCAAGGGACCTTATGTTAACCCCGAGGTAGTTGTAGAACCCTTTGTTTTCTTTCGACTATTCAATCTAAAAGCAGGAACCTCCCTCTTCCAAGCATCATGATTCATGACCCCTCAAAACTTTCCAACAATCCTCTAAATTAAAATCATGACCGTAAAGCACATGGTATTCTTTAAGAGCTTTTTCTTTATCATCTGCATCATTCTCACCACTTCCACGAGTATCCTTGATATTATCCATAATAGCACAAAAATTCCCAACCCTATTACGAATCCTATTCTTCCATTTGGTCTTGATCGAGTCGTACATTCTTTGTGAACCAGTTTCATTTTGAAAGTACGCTATCACCTCCTCCCAAAATTTGAACCTGTTGATGGCGTTTCCTCTCTCGGAATTTTCCGAAACATAGATGAAAGCTCTACAAAGCGCGACCTCATCCGCCTTTGACCATGGTTCGTTCTTTTTGGCTGGCTCGGGCTGTTTGCCTTTGTCCTTCGCCTTTGTAGCACGTCGCAAAGGCTTCTTTGGTTTGATGGGTGGCGTCTCTTCGACATCGTCATCGTCTTCAACAGGCATGGACCCGTGGTACGAACCGTGACCGAACCTTGCCCCATCGAAGCATCTTGACTCGGATAGTTTTGGGTCGAGTATTGTTGACTAGGGTAGTCTGCCATATAATCCTCCAAATCCATTTCAAGATTAGCACTATGAAGCGGGGAATAATCTTGATATGGTTGGGAAGAATACAAGAAATCCATGTTAGGGCGATACGACGACCCACTTGGTTCTTGGTGATAATCCGTATTAGGACGTTGCGGTGGGACAAATGGACGATTAACGTAAAACGGGTTTTGATTTTGATTCGGTTGTGGTAGTTGTGATGTATATTCAAAAGCGGGTGGACGAAAGCGAATACCCCGATTTTGTGGTGGTGTTATGCCGGTTAATTCAAAGTTGTTTTCCGGCGAGAAATACAAATCCGGTGCATTTTGGGGTAGTCAGGATCATCGGTTTTTTGATGGGGGAGTATTTTTCTTTGACATGGTGAATATGGAAGAGAAGTTTGAATTGTGTGTTTACAGTGTTGTAAATATCGCTCGGCGGTACCTCGGCGGTCGACAACCGCCAAGTGCCAAGACCGATATGGCGGCGATATATCAGTGATATATCGGAGACCATAAATTATAAAGAAATTTATGTATATTTTTGAAAAGCAACATATGTAACACAAAACAAAACATAAATTATATTTGTAACTTATAAGAGAGAACCTGGTATACTACCAAAGTGCTCCAATTAAACTCCAATATATGACTGATTGACTGGAAAGAACCTGGACCAATAACTTTGACCGATTTGACCGATATGACCGATATTTGACCGATAAATTTGATTGATATTTGACCGATATGACCGATATAACCGAGTTTGACCGATTTTGACCAAACCGATAAATTTGACCGATAAGTGAAATATCGTATCGGTCGACCGCCGATAAGCGACTGATATATCGGCCGCAAAGACCGATATTTACAACACTGTGTGTTTAGAAGTATGTTTGAGGTTGTATTTATAAGGTTGTAAAGTGGTAAAGTTTAAAAAAAAAAAGTTTTTTTTTTTTTTTTTAAATTAATTAATTAATTAATTAATTTTTAATTAAATAATCAAACGGTTATATATATTTTTTTGATTGTATTGATGTGCCAAAGTCGGTCAATAATTAGTCTGATTCTCTCTTTTTTTTTTTTTTTTCCTCCATCCTCGACCGACATGTGACCCAAGAACCACAAAGGGCTCGACCGATGTGAATATCGGTCACCCATGGAGATCGACCGATTTTTTCCGACCCACTGTGCTAAGCCTTACAATCAACACGTAAATCCAAGCAATTTCACGTTCAGGGACGTCACTTTTATACTGTTTCCAACCTGACTAAAGTATCCGACTGACCAAATAACTTTTGGGTTAATGCAAAATCAGGGTAGTAACGTCATGCTTTCCGTGAGTTTCCGGTACTAGTAGATAAATAGTTGAGATTTTTTTTTAAATGAGCCTTTTATGCTAGTACTTTACCAAAATGAACCGCGCGTATGTAATTTATGAAAATGGACTTTTACCAATGATCTGTTAGATTTTTACACGTGGCTAATCTGACCGTTTATATTGCTTCCAAACTAGATAAGGGCGCATCAAATATCAAATCATAGGTGCACTTGTAAAAGCTTGGGCGCCTAAGTCCATGTGCGCTTGGCTTTTTTAGTTTCCTAATATTACACAGCTAATTCTAGAGTGAATATACTTGCTTTGCTTTGAAGTCATATAATTGCACGTACTATTCAAAAAGTAAATACAAAAGTTAACACACCTACTATCAAAAGTTAATAGGCTTCTGCTAAAAGTGAATACAAAATTAAAGTCAAATATTGAATTGAAGGGCACACGCGTTTATAAAACACGGCGCATTCTTAATAGGCGCGCCATGGTTCATTTGGGTAAAACAATGGAAGAAGGTTCATTTTGGTAAATGGGGTATGGAAGAGGTTTATTTTGGTAAATACGGAGTACTTTTAAATAGTTTCTTACTGAGATTATAATAGTTTCTATGAAGAATAACCCAAAATTCTTTTTGGCTTAAGACTTTTTTGGTTTGGTCTCTTAAGTGTTTCAGACCCTTTCCTCTTATGGTTCTACTTGTTAGTTTGAAAGTTACTACCTTGATGTGCTTAAAAGGTGAAACACCCTGTGACAACCTTAACTGCTCTTCGACTTGAAAAGAAATGCATTTTCAATCAAGTTCTTGAGTTGGTCATTGGGAGGCATGTTGACCCTGTGTACTCTGTTGGCGCACAAATCATAACCTACTGACTTCATTCCCGTATAAATATAAGTAGCATTTATGAGGTGTCTTGTATGGTGCGCATCTGCTTAATATATTGGTTCATGTTCGTGGTCAATCTCTAGAACGTGAATTAGTCGTTACACATAATTCGACAGTGCAGTAAAAAATGTCTAGAATAGGTGTCATGTGCTAAAATGTAGGGCACTTGATGATAAAGTTTTAGCGGAGGATTTTTTTATTTTTTCTGCATATATGTGGCCTACATCAATTCTTTGTATCGTTACATTACTTTCTGTACTGCTTATAATTCGTGTGTGTATTTAACTTATGACATTCCCAAATGGAAAATGGTATCACAGGAGCAATCCCAGAAAGTACTTCAACCTAAGAGAAGTGTGGCAGCCCCAGCAGAGCCTAAAATTGACAATTTCAAGGAACCTGAAGCAGAAAAGGAATCTTTAAAATTTGTTGAAGCGAAGCGATCCGCAAAGGAGAAGGTAGTTACACAAACATCCATGGACTATCAACAGGTTCTCAAGTATCCAATCGTCACAGAAGCTGCAATAAAGTTAATCTCACAAGAGAATACATTAGTTTTTATGGTTGATATACGTGCTGACAAGAAAGACATTAGGAATGCCTTTGAGAATATGCTTAAGATCAAGACCAAGAAAATTAATACATTGATCAATCATGATGGCACTAAAAAGGCTTTCATACAATTGTCAGCTGATAACCAGGCTGCTACTGTCGCCAAGAAACTCAAAATTTTGGGTTAACTATCTGTTATATGAATACTAAATTTTTGTGTTCGTGAAGGATTAATGTTGTACATAACCAAAGCAATCGAGGATGAGGATAAAGAGCATGTAAGTTACTTTTATTACGAAACTTATCTGTAATGGATTTTGGTCTGGCTTAGTCTTCTTGTCTATCATATTGGTTATATTATTAAGCACATGTGCAAATTATTTCTATAAATTCAAGAAAGGCATGCTTAGTTAGAGATAATGTGAAGTTTGTACCCTATTGACTCAAGTATTAGCTTATGTTTTGACAATGCTAAGGTTAATTGGAAGACTATATAAAGAGATATGTCAAAATAGATAAGAACAAAAGTGAAATAACACAAAGGCTTTTTGTTGTTGGGAAAGTAGTTATGAGGAGAAAATGAATCCCAATTTTACAAAAAGAGGATCTTCAATGATAATGGTGGATTCTTTTTTCTTTTGGTGATCCAACATCTATTCATGTTTGTTTCCTGGAACCTGCCAAATGGATATAAAGCTAGGAGCAATCAACCTTAAGAATTGTTAACAGTTGACTTACATTTGTAAGCATTGACTAATCGTATGTCGCCTTACTGATCTTTGCGATGGAAACATAAACAGTTAGAATGTGTCCATTAGCTGTGTATTTGTCTGTACTTTAGAAGGATGTATTCAAATTTTAACTTCCAAGCAAAAACATTATACTAGCTAGCAACACTTGAACTTTTTGTATCCGTTTTTCTAAACTTGACATTAAGTTTAACAAAAGTTCAAGATTTCTAAGTACACACGTTTTTCTTTGTGTTATTTGCAACCACGTACACTTTATTTTCTGGATACTAGAGCCAAGTACAGTGGTCACATATACTATTAACCATCTCTTGATAAATTCCGAAATATAGTTTCTCAAAATAATCAACCATTAACTTCAATCCAGTTTTACACTTAAACAAACAGAATTCTGTAGCTCAAGCAATTTGCTACCTGTTAATCAGAACAATTTTATTTATTTATTTATTTTAATGAAAAGGGAAAACTAGAATCATCACACAATGCAAAAATGTGGTGTTAAATCATAAATGTATATGATACTATTTATATGTGACCTAAATGTGGTTTTATAATTTATTGGATCCAACTTTTAAAGGTATATTAGACTATTTGAAAGTAAATTGTGGCTCCTACCTGTCAATGAAATTAAAGTCCTTTTTTCCCTTTTATTTTGTATTCATTTAGAAAAGATGTTAACAAAAGAAGCTGAATTATTTTGACCGGAGCTTTGGTTCTGTTAAGGTTCAGGCACCAAATCTTTTTCTATATTTTTCTTTAGAGTTGAATATGCATTATAATTCAAATCAACACTACACACAAAACTTTTATTGCTATGAGGATCATGTCTAGTGATTGATATATATGCTTTAGGGGATGTTTCATTAAACCACTCATGTGCACAAACTCAACAACACCACCACAACAACCTTTTGTGTCGATGTTTAACATGGAACGTGGCCTTTCGACAAAAATGCTATACCAAAAGCGTAAACCATGATAACTAAGTTCTACTGTGTAAACGTGCATGGATCTTATCTACTACATAGCCGGAAAATGACTTAAAGACAGGTTATTAGAAATTTAAGCTTCAGAATTTTCAAAAGGTCATTTCTTTTTTTCTTTTGACTTGTTTCTACCTAAATTTTATCCAAGGATTGTTACAAAAGCATACCTTATCAATTTCTTTAAGGATTTCTGTAGTATAAAAATGTTTACCCCTAATTTTAAATAAGAAACTTCTGTGATGCATGTAGACATGAAATTCCTTAGAGACCATGACCCATATAGACATGGAGGGAAACTGGGCCATGTAATATATATATATATATATATATATATATATATATATATATATATATATATATATATATATATATATATATATATATATATATATATATATATATATATATATATATATATTTTTTTTTTATTTCTGAATTTGTAACTAAAATGTGCTGGTTCAGTTCAGGTTAAAAATTAATAATGTATGCTTTCATGACTTCATACATATTTTTGCAAAGTATAACTCATTACTCATTTAGTGAACTTCCAAATCCAAGCAATGTATGCTTATTTGGGAAATGCAAATCAAGAATTAAAGTTGCGGTACCCATAACCCATCTGTATTGGTCGAGAGCTTGTTTGGCAACACCGGTTAGCTTTTACAATCTTCTCTAACTGCTACTCTTTTCTAACGCTACTAAAAGAAACATTCAAATTCTAACACTACTTTTACTTCATTTTAGCTATAGCTACATCACCAAACGTTTTTATATACTACTAACATCTGCTACTAATTGCTCACACCTACTGCCTTTTTTTTTTTGCCAAAATAGCCTTTATCCTAAATTAGTGAACTCAAAATACATGTTATACGTTTACAAAGGGACACACAATCTTCGTATTTGGCTGTATGAAAAAATACAGTTCTACAAATCTCATATAGTATGATTGTATACTAACTATAGATCGTGCAAACTGTACACTTTCAACGCTACGTACAAAGTTAAAATAGTATGGAACCGGTTAGGATTTAAAGACATACAAAATAAATATTGAAAAATAAATTATGTTTCTTTCACATTTTTGCTTGCCTCTCCTAAAGTTCCTTTATTGTTTGATCTTGATGTGTTTGCACATGGATACATTTCGGGAAATTTCCTTTCAAAAGTAATCCCTCCTTCCAGAACCAGATGTCCACATTTTACTTCTTGTCTAAAGTATATATATGGTCTCTAAGATTGATTGGATTGGAATATCATTTGACTGACTTAACCCATAGTATGTATATGAGTTCATCACACACATTTCCACTCGTGCAAAGTCTCCCTGTCAGAATAATGTTTAGCTAATGCTAAGATTAATTTGTACTAACAAAAGTTTAGTCCTTGATCTCTCAGCATCGTGAATAATTAAATGGCGATTTACTTTTACTTACTAGAATCCAAATTTCATCGCATCCCATGACATGTACGAAATACATAGAGTGAAAAACAAACAAAAACCATGGTGCAATTCGAAACAAAGACCATTGTAAAACACAAAACATAATTAACATTAGAAGTTCAATTAGATACTAGGAAATAGTTTCTAGATCCCAAAGGGTTTCCTAAAGTCGCCATATTCCAATAAATACATAGAATAAAAATAAAAAAGAACATTAAAATTCTCTTTACTTACTAAGCTCCTGCCTCTTGATATAATATATCAGAAAGAGTGAGATAATGACTAGCTCATGCACGTAATTATGTTTTTATCGAACGTATATATGGACTATAATGTGATTAATGATGGTAAGTTTTGCTTATTGATAATGGTAACGTTATTATTGCATGGCCATGCAGATGGTATGCCGTTGATCTCCGGGACAACTAATAGTTGGTTCAAAATGCATAATTTTTGTTGAAGCATCAATAACTCCGATCTGAGTCTCTCATTTTCTCGACAAACGAGTTGTCCATTATGGTTCACAAATAGTAACCGGTTCATAAGTTCTTGGACACCCGCCTTATATTGGGACACTTGGTTCTTTAAATCCTCCAAGTGCTTTTGTTTTTTCAATCGTGACCGCTTAGCAGACTCTCGATTTGATATCATGCGTTTCCTCTTACGTTCATGATCAATAGGACTAATGTCCCATTGATTTGTTTCACCATAGTCTGAGCCAGAACTAGAACTGTTTGGTTTCAGGCTCCAGTCGTTGGAAAGTGGAAAATCGATAATAATGTCATCCAGGAAGCTCGAGAACGAGAGATGATCGTCATTTGAAGGGAGGATCGAAGACAACATGGCTAGAAAAAGTATGTATAAGGAAGAAGGAAGAAGGAAAGGGAAGGAACAATGGATAGGGCGAGGGTATTTAAAGGAAAACTATGAAGTTTGTCTAGGGTCTGCCGACGAATTTTCAACATTAACTTTTGTAGTGGTAGGGTAAAGTTTAATTTTGATGATACGGACATTCTAAAGAAGTTCTAAATCCGATAAACTCGTTTTACAATCCTAAACAGTACAACAACAATAAATCACTCTTATCGATATCAACAAATACTAGTTTTAGAAGCCGTCCATTCACGGAGTCTGGACATATAATATAATGGGCGATAATGTTTTAATCAAAGTTGGAAAAATTGTGAATTAGTAATCGTATAGTCGACCAACATGTAGCTTATAATTGGTCTAGGCTGGATTAATCGATTAATAGTCGGATTGGGATTTTTTTCAAGTTTTTGGTATTTCTAGCGACTTTTGGGTATTTCTGGTAAGATTTTGTGACTATAAGTGGTTAAACTAATTTACGGCTAGTTTTGTGTATTTCCAGCAACATTTGCAAGTTTCTGGCTAGTTTGACCATCGTTGATAGTCGTTGACCACCATTGACCATGGTTTGACCGATTTCTTTGACGGATTTACACAAATCGGAAGGATTGGTGGCCCACTAGTGCCTAAGTTGCAATTAATCGCCTTATAGGTTTTTTTTTGCAACACTTTAATAACTTTGTTCTGAAATTAAATATTATGACAATTTATCAAGGTTTTCAAGATCGAGATCCTACCCAGGATCGTTTTCGTCTTTGCACGATTGTGATCGTAAGATCGGATCGGGATCTTAAGATCCTACTATAATGTCATTTTCTTAATAGTTTTGTAATATTATACAAATTTACAAATTATTATATATTATAAACATAAAATTATATGAATGTTCCATCGAATAGTTGTCCTAAATTATGATTATGAAATATTTAATAAGATTAACATGTTGTTTTTTAAATTCTACAAAAAAATAATCTAGAAATTTGCAGTTTTTTAGTTTGTTATCCGAGAAAAGTAGGATCGGATCGGATTAGATCTTAAGATCCTATTGTCAAGATCGAGATCCTATAAGATCTTAAGCTTTCAAAGATCTTATGTAAGATCCGGATCGTTTTTGCTTTGCAGTATCGTAAAATCGTAAGATCCTAAGATCAGGATCGGGATCCTAACAACCATGCAATTTATAATTAATCCATAGTTTTAAACTTATATAGTTATAATACTTGTACAAACACTAGATTTTACATAATTTTTTTCCGTATGTATTAATTGATTATATTTTGTATAAATTTTTGTTGCACGAAAGATTTGACTTTATTTAAATTACACAAAAGGTATAGATTGGTGGGGACACCCTGACCTGGGTTCATTTTTGGCACCAGTCATTGTCCACCATACAAGAAATAGCTCCGTAGACTCTCCTGGCCTAGTGGGGCATCAACTGGAGTGAGCACGAGTCGAGACTTGGAACCCTGAGCTCTTATTTCACAAAGTCTCTCCAATCTGCCCATAGGTTTTGCGAATGTTGGTACCTATCTGAGCCAAAGGCCAAGGAAGAGACTCGAACCCTGGTCAATTGACTCAAGCAGGAGCGCTCTTACTATTGGACTAAAGCATTGTGTTTTTGTTGATCTTGTTTAATTTTAACTAAAGATATCTTAAAACTATACATTATACGTGTGTTCCAATAAGCACTTATGATTTGCTAAACATGTCCTTATTCATTTTATACATATTATGTGTATGAGCTGCGTTTGTTTGGTAGACAAAAATACTAGATGAGAAGTTAAGGGGATTATTATGGACAAAATAAACTGTAGATAAAGCTGGAAAAAAGTTATACTGCTTATGGTAAAGTTTCAAAGACTTAGGGAATAATATAAAGATTATTTGGCTACTGGAAAAAAGTTATACTGCTTATGGTAAAGTTTCAAAGACTTAGGGAATAATATAAAGATTATTTGGCTATACACGGTTATAACCTGATCTAGGGTTAAATTTTCATATCACTCATCTTTGTCTCTCTCAAACTCTCCCAGATCTCATAAACTCTCTCTTATAACCATTTGGTTAAATCCTCTTGATCTGACTTTGTTTTATTGCAATCTTTTGATTATTATTATTCAAATAATAATCTTGTCTGTCATAAACATTGTGTAATAACTTTTTGGTGAATCTCGCCAACTGGTTTGCTTCATTAGTGATATATGTTCTTGGTTTGTGGTTTAGGTACAGTTTTAGTACCATTACACATGGTATCGGAGCTCTAGGTTGATTAATTTGATTGATCTTGATTTATGGGGTTTATGACACTTTTGTGGGAAACTAGAAGGGGGTTGAATAGTTTACCGTTTTTTAAGTTAATTATCTTGTGAAACTTTACGTTTAATCAAAGATCTAAACTACAAGACAATATATAATATGCAAGAGTAACGAAAGACACAATCAAACCACAACACGATAGTTTATCGTGGTTCGGCTACAAGGACTCTTTTTCCTTGCCCTACTCCACGCCTCGAGTATCCAACACGAGAGTTTCTTTCACTAGTCAACAAGCTCCTTTCACCGGCGGAGAAAACCTTACATGTCGCTTACACAAGATTACCGACACAAAGCTAGATGTCGAGTTCTTTTACAAGGGTACAACCACTCCCGTCACACTATGTATTTTAAGGATTAAAATACTAACCGATCACTACTGAATATACACAATCAATTAAAGTATAGACTACACGAAGTCTATACAATGCTAAGCTAACAAGTCTTGCAACGTTGTATTGAATACTTGTAACTTTGATATGAACTTGTGAACTTCTTTGCTACAAGAGAACTTCACACAAATGAAATGTTAATGAGTTAGATGAATGATATGAGTATGTATGTGCAAAGTATATATGAGAAGTGATGAGAGATTTCTTGCAAGCGGCTTGGTATTTATAGCCAAACAAACCAGACCACTGGCGGATCCGGTGGAACCAAAACAAGGGTTCCGCCCTTGTAACCCCAGGGTTCCGCCAGTGTCTGACAGTCAAAGCCTCCAAGAAAACTTTCCATATCTAGCAATGTCAAATCAAGCTTCTTCAATTCAATACACAATAGATAGAGTAAGAGACCATCTATAATGTGTAAGAAGTCTTATGGAAAGTCAAACACTCAACCTTTTCATAAATGCACATGTTACATTTTCTATATTTAGAAATATGAAAATGTTATGTTAAATATGAAATGTAAATGTAGCAAATAAAGTCTAGTTATGCAAGACTAAAACTAAAATCATGTTTTACTAAAAACTAAATTTTACACTTTGTCGTTAACAAAACTTAGCAAAGATTGTAAAATATAAATAACGTTTTTAGGCTATATTTATATTAACAATCTCCCCCTTTTTGTTGATGACAAAACATAAACTTTATTTTTAAGTAAATTACTAATTCTAGTGTTAAGTCTTTAAAAGTTTGTATTTAAACTTGTTTTACTTATTTGATGAAAACCATTTAAGAATATAAGTTAAAATATATTTTCTCCCCCTTTTTGTCGAAACAAAAAGAAGAGTTGCGAAGAGGAATAATGCAAGTGCTCCCCCTTGGACAATACTCCCCCTAAATGGAGTGCCAAGTTAGGAAACATGAATTTTGAACCTATAACAAAAGAGTTAGTTGGCGATAATGACACACGACAAATCGTGTAGCCATAACACAATTTGAGAATAGAAGCAAACACAATCACAACTCATATATGAGCAACCAACAATGCAAACAAGATAGTAGAAAAGATGTCATTCCAAGTTAACTTTGACTTTTTAAAAGTCAAATACAAGAAATGAAAAATATCTTCCTACTTTTAGAAATAAAAAGAAAAATAAAAAAAAATAACAAAGAAATAAAATCCTACTTCTATAAGTGGATGTCTCCCAACATTTTCCTAAATGGGGCAAAGCCTCTATAGTACACTCTAAGAGTCATTTGGGTGTGAGAGAGCATCCAAACGTTCAAGAATGTGTTGTAGAGCAAAGCGGGTTTCATCTTGGACTTGGTGGAGCATGATTTTTATGCTCTCACTTATTTTAGCCGCCCGCTCACAATTTGAGCAACCATGGCGGGGATTGGGTAGGATTTGATCATGGGATGATGGTTGAGGTGGTGGTTTCTTTGGAGGAGGATGGGTTTGCAACGGATGCAGGCAAGGTGGTTTGAAACCCCATTGCTTGATGGAAATGATTATCCACCATGCTTTTGAAAGCATAGAGGTTATCAAGGCGGTCGTTGATTTCCTCATGAGAGTTTGGAGGGTTGTTCCATAACGACGCCTCAATTTCCTCATATGAGGGAAAGAGGGTCTCAAAGTGGTGGGAATGGGATTGTGGGGTTGGTGTTGTTCTAAGTGAGGTTCTTCATAGAGAGGTCCATGGATATATTTGTAGATGGGGTGAAACAACAAGGGTTTAGGTTGTGAAGGTTGTTCTTGTGGTGGTGGTTCTTGTTCAAAAGGCACATTGGGCTCAAAGAATGCCCGTGTGTATTCATGTGCCATTCATTCGATAGAAGCAAACGAAGGCAAGGGTGGTGGATTTGGTGATCTAGGTGGAATATCCTCAAGATTCTCTAGAAAAGGATGTGGTGATGTTCGTGGAGTTCCAAATAGTTCCATTGGTTCAAGTTTTGGTGATTTAGGTGGTGATGGAGACTTGGATGGTTGAGTTGGAGCCGGTGGTGGACTTGGATCAATGGGTGTCTTTGTTGGTGGTGGAGTGGTGATAACATGATTGAATTTTGGTGGTGGTGTGGGAGTTGCAAGATTTAGGAAGTTTTCGTCTTTGATAGGTGAGGAAATGATTTGTGGTGATTCATCCGAAGATGAGGAGCTAAGGTTGATGGTGGTGTTGCAACAAAATGGTTTTACACTTATGCGTGCGGTTCTCCTAATAGGTCGAGATGGTGGAGAGGTGATTGTTGAATTTGTCATTGTCAAAATGGTGGTTTAGAAGATTAGATTCAGAGATTGAGATGTTGATGGTGTGATTTGGAAGTGTTCTAATATGGTCAAATTTATAGAGTTGAAGAATTGTGGAAAGGAGTGTTTGGATTTGATGTTCTACCAAACAAAGGTTGAGGTTTCTAATGATTTTGAAGAGTTATGAAGGTTGTCAAATCATTGGAAGTCAATCCAATGAAAATGGTGGAGTAAGAAGACAAAGATTTGCACTAAATGCTTAGTGGTCTTGTCATAGTGTTTTGGATCAAATGTCCCACGGATACCAAGGAACCTTTAAGAGGGTTCCTTGCCTTATGAGCAAGGGTTCCTTGGGTTGGTTATGATGAAATTTGATTTTTGGCGGTAAAGGGGTTTCTAGTGGTTTTAGAGGCTGAGATTGATCCTAATGTACTTATCAAGTAATGAGACAGGATTTTCTAACTAAAAACTCTGATTAGGAGTTATGGGAAATATGGAATTTCGAAAAGTTTAAAAAAAATCTGCAGGTGCCTGGCGGAACCCTACGACATCAAAGGCGGAACCCTGGTTTCGATTTTGTCAGATCCGTTGGGCCAAAACTGGGTAACCCAGAAATTTATACTGGCGGAACCCTGTTTTTGGTTCCGCCAGACCCCAAAA
>JARVZY010001028.1:0-28222 GCA_030686995.1 Artemisia argyi | reverse complement strand
GACCTTTCGAAAAAACAAAAACAGTGTCACTAAGCCTATCGATAACCCATTTCAAAAAGACCTGGAAAAGAGAACCAAAGAGGATGAGGTTCAGAGGATTTCCACTTCGGTGTTCATTACCAATTTCCCTGATCATGTGTGCTCTAAGGACTTATGGAATGCTTGCAAGCAGTATGGGTATGTGGTAGATGCGTTTATTCCTAATAGAAGATCTAAGGCTAGTAAGAGATTTGGTTTTGTTCGTTTTATAAATGTTTTTAATGTGGAGCGCTTGGTTAACAATTTGTGTACGGTGTAGATTGGTAGTCATAGACTTCATGCTAATGTTGCTAGATTTAATAGGCCTTTGGTGCACAATAGCAGTAAACATGTCATTCAGAATGGGAAGCCTAGAGACATTCCAAATGGCGTTAAAATAGATAACGGACAAAGGGATAATACCAGTTCTTATGCGTATGCTGTTAAAGGACGGATTCATGTGAATGGGGAGAGCAATAGTAACCCTGTGTTGGTTCTTGATGATTCATGTGTGAATCAGCAGGAATATTCATGTTGTTTAAATGGTAAAGTAAATGAGTTTGGAGCGTTAGCTAACTTGAAGGTGGTATTGGGGAATGAAGGTTTTATCGACATTGAACTAAGATACTTGGGTGGTTTGTGGGTTATGATTATTTTCAATTCGGTGGAGTCAAAAGTGAAGTTTTTGTCATGTGCGGGAACTAATTCTTGGTTCACTCAACTTATTCAAGCGTCTAGCGATTTCACTATTGATGGAAGAGTTACATGGGTGGAAGTTGAGGGTATACCTTTAAAAGTGTGGTCCAAAAACACTTTTAAACGGATTGCATCTAAATGGGGGACATTATTAAATGTGGATAACGTGGAGGAGGACTACTTTCATAGTAAAAGAATTTGTGTGTACACGACGGGTATGTCTAATATCTTTGAGCCATTCAAAATCATCTATCAAGGTAAGGCATTTACGGTGTGAGCTAAAGAGATTCCGGGATGGATTCCGGATTTTGACGAACAAAATGATGAGGAAAGCGATTCTGATGAGGAGTGGTTTGAAGTCGCTTTTAAGGAAGATGTTGGTGGGAGTGATGAGGAGATGCAAGCGGAAGATGAAGCGAGTGTGGTTCCTGATACAGTGGTTGAGGAGGAGAACTCTAAACCTATAGATGGTGATGTTCCAAATGATCATAATGAAAAACAATCTGCGGACCCGTTTAATATTTATTCTTTGCTTAAGAAGGATAAATTGAATGACTATAACGAGTCGAGCACAATGGAAAGCTTGAAGTATCCTCCTGGTTTTACACCAAGAGAGAATGTCGAAAGTAATGCCCAGATGGATAATCAGAGGAAGAGTTTTGATTGTGAAAATGGTAACGAAAGGAATGTTTCTGATGAAATGAATTTTATTTCAAGGGATAATAGATCCAATGACTTGGAATCTGTGGTCTCGGGACATTTTAAAAAGGCTGAAGTACCTCGGACAGACGGTTCTTTATTAACTTTGATGGATGAATTGATTAAGGTGGGACAAACGATGGGATATAATATGGAAGGGTGTATGAAAAATATTGAAGATATCATTGAGTCGCAAGGAGTGGATGATGTTTTTCGATGAATATGTTATCCTTAAATATCCAAGGCCTTAACCCTAAGGCTAAAAAAGATTGGGTAAAGGAGTTATGTGTTTCAAATAAGGTGAATTTTCTTACGCTGCAAGAAACAAAAATGGAGTCTATACAGTTGTTTGATATTAAAAGATGTTGGGGTAATTTTGGTTTTGATTTTGTGCATAGCGACTCAGTTGGTAATTCCGGTAGGATTTTATGTGTTTGGGATTCCAATTCATTTAAGAAACTAAGTACAAAGATATCAGATTATTTTGTTATGATTCAAGGCAATTGGATTACTAATGGTAAATTACTTCTTATTATTTCGGTGTATGCCCCGCAAGAGTTTTCTGATAAAAGATTGTTATGGGATTATTTGGGTCATGTGATTGCTAACTGGAAAGGCGAGGTGATTATCATGGGAGATTTTAATGAGGTTCGTACTAAAGATGAAAGATTCGGATCGAGTTTTAATGTGCAAGGGGCAAATGCTTTTAATTCGTTTATTGCAATGGCGAATTTAGAAGAGGTTCCTCTTGGTGGCTGCTCTTTTACGTGGAGCCATAGATCCGCTTCAAAGATGAGTAAGCTTGACCGATTTCTTATATCTGAAAGTTTAATGACAGAGTGCCCAAATTTCTCAGCCATTTCCTTGGATAGATATCTTTCAGATCATCGACCTATTATGTTGCGTGAATCAACGCATGACTATGGGCCCATTCCATTTCGGTTTTTTCATTATTGGTTAGAAGTGAAGGGTTTTGAGAATCTTGTCAATGAAGTATGGAATGAAGCTCATGTGGATTCGTCCAATGCTATGATAAACTTGATGAATAAGTTGAAATATCTTAAAAAGAAGATTCGTGCATGGAATGGTATAAGGCAAAGTTCTAAAAACAAAAAACAGGTTTTGAAGCAGGAGCTTGCTGAGTTGGAGAAGGGTATTGACAAAGGAGATGTTTCGGTTGAAAGTATGAATAAACGAATGGAGGTTATCAAATTTATTCAAGAAATAGATAAATTGCACGCAATGGAAACGGCTCAAAAAGCAAAAGATTAAATGGGCGATTGAAGGAGATGAGAATTCCAAATATTATCACGAAATCCTTAATAAGAAAAGAAACCAACTTTCTATACGTGGTGTTCTGTTGGAAGGAAATTGGGTGGAAAGTCCAGATGTGGTAAAAAATGAGTTCCTTAATCATTTCAAGTATCGTTTCGAGAAACCTAAAAATGTGCGGCCTATTTTAAATATGATGTTCCCTCATCAGTTGAATTCCATGCAAAAATTGGATTTGGAAGCTGAAGTGTCAAATGAAGAGATTAAAAAGGCGGTTTGGGATTGTGGCATTGATAAATCCCCGGGGCCGGATGGATTCACATTTGGTTTCTATAAAAGATTTTGGAGTTTAATTGAAAAAGATGTGATGGCGGCAGTGAAATATTTTTTTTCAATTTGGGCGCATTCCCAAAGGATGTAATTCATCTTTCATTGCTTTGATCCCGAAGATTCCTGACGCGAAAATGGTGAAAGATTATAGACCAATTAGTCTTATTGGGAGTTTATACGAAATAATTGCTAAAATTTTGGCTAATCGGCTTGTGATGGTGTTGGGTGATATTGTTAGCGAGGTGCAATCGGCTTTTATTGTGGATAGACAAATTCTTGACGGGCCGTTTATTCTTAATGAGATTTTTCAGTGGTGTAAGTCGAAGAAAAAACACTCGTTTATTTTTAAGATTGATTTCGAGAAGGCGTATGATTCCGTTTGCTGGGATTACCTCGATGATGTTTTAAGAAAGTTTGGTTTTGGAGAGAGATGGTGTGGTTGGATTCAAGAATGTCTTCGATCTTCTTGGGGTTCGGTTTTAGTGAATGGAAGTCCTACGGAGGAATTTCAATTCTTCAAGGGTCTTAAACAAGGTGATCCTCTATCTCCGTTTACTTTCATTTTGATCATGGAAAGCCTTCACCTTTTCGTTTAAGAGAGTTGTGGATGCGGGCATGTTTAATGGTATTGTGCTAGATTCATCGATGCAATTATCTCATATGTTTTATGCGGATGATGTGGTGTTTATGGGTCAATGGAGTACTAAGAACATTGATACGATTATATATGTGTTGAAGTGCTTTCAACGTGCTTTTGGCCTTAATATTAATTTAAGTAAAAGTAAACTAATGGGAATAGCGGTAAATGAAGATAGAGTGGAACAAGCTGTAAATAGAATTGGATGTGGAGTTCTTAAGGCTCCTTTCGCTTACTTAGGTTCAAAAGTGGGGGAAAATATGTCTCGGATTCAAGCTTGGGATGAGATTGTGGATAAAATGAAAGCTCGTTTTTCAAAATGGAAGATGAAAACATTATCGATAGGTGGTAGATTAACTCTTCTCAAGGCGGTATTAGGGTCCATTCCGATTTATCATATGTCAATTTTTAAGGTACCCATGAAAGTCCTTCAACGTATGGAGACTATTCGATGTCATTTTTTTAATGGTGTTGATATGAATAGTAATACGTCGATATGGGTAAAATGGAGTTACGTGTTGGCTTCCAAAGAGAAAGGTGGACTTGGAGTGTCTAGTTTATATGCTTTATATAGAGCTCTTATGTTTAAATGGGTTTGGTGATTTATTACTCAAAAAGACTCGTTATGGGCAAGGGTTATTAAAGCGATTCATGGTGAAGATGGGAAGATTGGTAGCGGTTCGAAGGCTGGTCATAAGTCCATTTGGCGAGTTATTGTTCAGGAGATGGAGGATTTTAAGGCGCAAGGAATTGATTTGTACAGTTACATGCAGAAAAAATTAGGCAATGGTGCAGATACGTATTTCTGGGACGATGTGTGGCATGGAGATATGGCGCTGAAACAAAGATACCCTAGATTATACGCTTTGGAGTTAAACAAGAAGATCGATGTGGCCTCTAAACTTATGCAGGAGAGTTTGATTAGTTCTTTTCGTAGAGCCCCTAGATGTGGAGCGAAGCAATCCCAACTAGTAGACCTGATGAATTTTATTGAAGGTGTTTCCCTTAGTGTTTCACATGATAGGTGGTCCTGGACTTTAGAAGGTTCGGGTGACTTTTCGGTTGCCTCGGTTAAAAAGTTTGTCGATCATAATAGACTTCTGGACGTGTCTCCTCAAACTCGGTGGATCAAAGCGGTGCCAATCAAGGTTAATGTTCATGCATGGAAGGTAAGATTGGATTGTTTGCCTACACGCCTTAACATATCCCGTAGAGGTATAGACATTCCATCTATTCTTTGTCCCATATGTGGTAGAGGGGTAGAATCGTCGAAGCATTTGTTCTTTGATTTCCATATTGCTAAAGATAATTTTTGTAAGATTTGTCGTTGGTGGAATGTGGATTTCAAGGAGGTGAGCTCGTTTGATGAGTGGTTTTTTTGGATTGTTAATCTCAGGATGCCCACTAAGCATAAAAGGTTGTTAGAAGGGGTGTGTTTTGGGTTGTGGTGGCGTATTTGGTCTTTTCGTAACAAAAGTGTTTTTGGTGCGGATTCCCCATCTAAGGCGACTATCTTTAATGATGTAGTTTTGTACTCTTTTGTAACACCCCCAATTTTAAAATATTTGCAGCGGAATAAAGATTGGGCGTTAGTTCATAGTTCACAGTTTTTTAGTAGAAAATGATTATCAATTTAGTCATTTTAAAACATTTATCATTCGAATTTTATAAATATCAGAGTTTTCAAAATGAGGTCCCAGTGGTTTCAAAGTTTGTTAAATAAGTTTTCGAATGATAGTAAAATTTATAGCCTTTGTAAGAATCCGTGCTCCTCTGTACCATCCTTGCTCATTATGGACCTAAGATAAACACATGCTAAAAGTGTCAACACAAAGGTTGGTGAGTTCATAGAGTTTATAAGTATAGTAGTTGATTTCCAAGAATCAAAAGAGTTTGTGAGTTTATACTATTCATAATAAACGATTTATTATCAAAATTAAAGTGTGAGTAAAATCCATAGTGTATATAGTCAAAAGCAGTTGATTTATCAAAATCAAAGTTAACATGAAATAGTTTGTTGGTTTGCCCAAACTGGGTCAACACCAAAATAGTTTGTTTTTGCCAAGAAATAATGATTTTCTGCTATATAGTGAACACAAATTAGTAATTTGATAAAAACAATGAGCTACGTTGTTATACGACCACAACACTACTACCTGATTTCCCTAAGCCTCATGACACTCATCCGATTAACAGATCTCATCAAATAATATGATGGATAATAGTAACAATGGCCCTCGGGATAGGTTTTTGCCAGTAACCTATTAGATTTCAAATAAAGTGCGTTTGGTAGCTTTCTCGAGCGACCAAACGGGGATTGTCAGTCCCTAATAGATCTATCCACAATTATTTGCGTTCACCCTACGGGTGACTAAGGTTCATGATATGAGGGACTTTTTGGCAATAGCTAACTTAGGAAGTAGAAATCAGATATTGCATACAGTTGAAAAGTTACTTGTAAACATATTTATAGCAGTTATCTCTTCATGAGATATAAAATGTATAAAATGGTGGGCTATGGTCCCACAGTAATTTGTAAATAGTTTAAAACACTTGCGAAAGTAAAAACAGTAGTTGAGCATGTATCTCCCCCAAAAACATTTATAAAACAGTTATAAAACCAGTAAAAATAGAGGCTATGACTCACAGTAATATGTAAAAGTTTAAAATACTTATGAAAGTAAAAGTAGTAGTTGAGCATGTATCTCCCCCAAAACATTTATAAAACATTTATAAAAACGGGGCTAAGAACTCACCTTAAGTGATACTAGGAATGATGAAAGTAAGTGCGAGTGAGAGTATGAGAATTATTTTGGAAGCGTCCTTAGTACGGAACCTGATAAATAAAATTTATCTGAGAATCTAACCAAATACTATTTGGTAATTGAATAACGATTAATAAATAACGATTAATCGTTATGATGAAAAGATGATGAAATGGTTTTGTGGCAGAGGTGGCTTGCGTGGCAAATACTTAGCGTTCAAGAACAAAGTTATATACCATATAACTTGTCTTTAAGTATCATTAATGTTTATATTCTTAAATAGTAATATGTTTCATTATTATGTTATATATATATATATATATATATATATATATATATATATATATATATATATATATATATATATATATATATATATATTTATCTATTGTTGTTTACATATAAAGTCTATACATGTTATTAAATTACAAGTCTCCAAAATATAACTTAGTTAGAATGTATTTAAGTTTCTGTAATAACCTTTAAGTTATATGAAATCTACACTTTTAACCCAAAAGTTAAATACGTTACAATTTTAGTCCAAAATTTATATATATTTACATTTTATGTCTACTCTCTTCTAATATTACATATTTTATACTCAAAAGTTTCATAAATTCAGTTTATTTCCTCAGATTATCAATACGACAGTGTATACCTTAGGTTTCAAAAAGTTACATTTTTAACCCTAGTTTCGTATAATTTGCATAATTAGTCCAAAATCATAATTTTTGCACTTAGCATTTATACTTTCAAATAAGTTTCTAATAGTTTAATAAGCTTGTAAAACTGCTTATTTCATGTAAAAGGATAATATTTTCGTTATTGGGCTTTAAGGCCCAGTCGGTGAAAATTTTAGTTACTAGAAAACTTTTCAAGTGCACCAAGCTTTTAGGTTGGAAAAGTAATTACGAGAGTTTATAAAGGCAGCTTATTGGCGTAGCTTATTTCTATGGCTTATAAGGAAATGGGTTGGGCCTTTAGCCCGTAGTGTTACATGTCCGAAACAGTTTATTAAAGCCCAATCCTAAGTGAGTTAATACATATTGTCTAGTTTTAATATCAAGGGTTATTGTGGTACGATTTGTAACCCGACTTAGTATGAGTCTCAAAACATGTTATACGTTATTAATAGTAGTTTGTTTTTACGCCCCGTTATACATAGCCACACAAGGATTTAGGTTGCCACATTTGTTCGAAAAGATGAATTACGAGAGCAAGTAATATAGAGGGTAAGCTTAGCTAGATTCGCATACGTGCATGGAAAGAAATGAAGTGGTAAACGAGTTTAAGGCATAGCGATGCTTACTGAGATTTGGAAGCGAACACGCGTGGAGTGAGAGTGAACCAAGGAACTACCACTGAGTACAACTCAAGCTTCCAAGATTTTAATCCCGTAACGTACTAACCCAAAACGCTTTGCAAGTTTCCTTTCTTGCTTGACAGTAACACAAAGGGTCGAATGGCTTTGTTTGGGTTTTGCTTTCGCTTTCTTTTTCACTCGACAGAAAGACAAGGGGAGTAGTATTTCTATTTTGCGCTTGAGCTTTGATTTTATTTGTGAGAGTGAAATATGGAGCGTGATGGTAGAGGAGTATATATGGAACAAGTAGGCACATAGGTCAGCCTTCTTGTATGAACCAAAGAGAAATAAGAAAGTGCTTGGTAAATCTGGAAATGTGAAATGTTTGTGTGTACGTACGCATGAAAGGAGATGGGTGAGGGCTTATATAGAAAACTAGTTTGGTCACCAGCTTGCATGCATGTTTGTACGCATGGAAAGGAGATGCATTGCATGGTTTTCTTCTTCTTTCTCCTCGTACTAAAGAAACAAAACAAGGAAAGTGTTTGTGGTTCACACTCGTATGGCAGGGGAAACAAGGAAAAGGAGCTGATTGATTGGTTGTGTGTGTACGTATGATGTAGAAATGAAGTGAGTACTCTATATAGGATTTTCACACATGTTGACATTTAGCATCAAATGTGATATGATGGAAAGGAGGGTGGCGTGCAAGCAAAAGAAAGATTTGAGTGTGTTTGTGGTAGTGTAAGAGAGTCACATGATGTTGTGGTCCTTCTTGTCTTGCCTGGTCGACCACAAGGAAAAGAACAAAGAAAATGGAACTTAGTTTTTATGTTTGTGTCTTGTGCATGCATGCAAAAGGTGATTATATATATGAAATTTGAAGTGTTCTAGTGACCATAATTTATGAGATGTGAAGGTGGAGTGTATTAAAAAGTCTTTGTGAATGTAAGAAGTAGCATGCTCCTTATGGTTTTGTTTCTAGCTTGTCGACATACTCCTAATGTTCAAAAGAAACGTGTGGTTTGATTATAAAAATAGGATTGTACGTTTGAGCATTGTTTTTAAATTACATGTGGTACTAGCCTAGGAACATATAATAAGCATTGTGTGAGCTTGGATTGGGGAGGTACATGTCCTTGTGTTTAAAACATATGTCGACCAACATTTAAAGAAACACATGGGCTTGTGTTTTATATATTATGATAGTACGTATGAGTTCCTTTTTAAATTGTAACTAGTACTTTGCCTTGGAATTTTATAATACTCTTGTGAGAGCATGAAATGGGGAGGTACTTCCATTTGTTTAATCATATGTCGACTACCAATTTTATTAGATACATGATTTGGAAACCGTATTGTACTTAGTATTAGTTGATCAAATTTAACATTTAAACATGAATTCATGCTAGGATTATTATTAGGAGTTTAAAGAAACAAGCGAGGTTTAAAATGGTTTAGTTTTGGATTATGTATAAATCGGATGGTTTATTTTTGGACCACACTTGGCCTCGTAAAAATATAGTAAGACTCGATATGTGAAACTGAAAATTGACGTACTCGAAGTTGGCTAGGTGAGAAATGAGGGAGTGTAAAAATACGTATGTGTCGTGTGTAAAAATTGATCGTACGAGGTGTATTCTTGACTTGGTTTAGTCAATATTAGCAAAATAATCATGAAAGATTTTGGGCTCAAGTTTTGTGGGCTGATGAATAGTAACAGGCCGGATATGGATTTTGGGCTTAGAAAATAATTTAGGGTCCGTTTGAAGATAATTAGGATTAGTAAGGTATTAATTATGATTATAGAAGTTTGTTTATGATTTAATGAAACGTTTACGTGAGTCCGAGAGTGAATAGTATTTCATGAATAGTGTTTTGTGAATAGTAAAATTTTTGAAAAACATCTCAATATTACTAACCGACTCCAAAAACGATGAATAGTTACATGATAAATAGTGTTTGGTGAATAGTAACTGATGAATAGTAAATTTAAAAAATGTTCTGAAAATACAAGTTCGTAACAACCAATTTATATAATAAAGAAAATTTTAAATTTTCCTGTAAAAATAGTGATTAGAAGTAATGACGGAGATTAATTTATAATTAAACGTTTTTAAATTTTGGGGAAAATCACGGGATGTGATATCTTTTTATTGGAGTCGTTATATATGTAAAGTGTCATTTAGTTGGGTTGATTGGTTAAAAAATCCTCATCTTGTGTCTTTGTAATTGTCTAGCTCCTTGCTAGTTTTTTCTATAAAAGTGCCGTTCAAAAAAAAAAAAAAAAAAAAAAATCCTTATATATATAACTGATATGTTAACAAATTATATAATCAATTAGTAACTGATGAATAGTTTTGTTGTCTATTCTCAATTAAATCAATTGATTTTGTTTTTTATTTTGAAAGAGCGTCACCTATGAACCAATTGGTTGTAAACTTTTAATTTACAAAAACTGGTTATGCTGGTATTCTTTTTTTATAATTATATGTCTAACGCATATGATTCGCAATGGAAGTTTGTGTTCTAACTCAAATTTTCATACATTTTATATGCTAAAACACTATAGATGTTGGATCATATCATGTTTATCACGTTGATAATAATGTTATTTCTTTCATAGGTAAAAAGTGACAACCTAAAGTTATATTCTCTTTTAGTAACCAATAAAAAAAAAATTTAAAAAAGGTTTTGCATATATATCCTTCTGAAAATGTATAATTGCATATATATTCAAAGCATGCATAAAAACCATTGTATTACGTGCATAAAAAACATGTACAAAGGATATATGTTGATACAAAAGTTGGGCGTTCCTAGTTTGGGCTCTTGCTCTCGTACCAATTCGCTCTTAATGCTTGAAACCTGCGCACTAAGAAAGTAAACAAACACCGTTAGGCTTATCGTGGGATTGTCTCCCACGATTATCCTCCGGCGTGAGAGTAAGTAATCGGTTTTAGGGTTCTCGTAAGGAGTTTTAGGGTTTGTGAATCGTACCTTTAATGAGAATTATGTTATTCCTTATATAGGTGCAGAATCCTCGTAGGTTTCTTGCTCCTTACTCTTCGCACACGTGGTGCTTATCCGGGTTAAGGATATCTATTCCGTAAATACAAGATCCTTATCTATGCCCGGGTAGTTTCGGTTGGGCTTGGGTCTACGTGAGCCCAATCCTATTAACAATGCGGCCCAAGTTATAATAGCCCACTCATGGTGGATTTGGGCCTTAGTGATGTTTATCATTTGGGCTCGTGGCCCAAATATAGACTATACGTCATCATGTCCCCACAGTCTAGTGTGCGCGGCTCGTAGCCGCGGGTACTAGACTAGTGATAACAGTGGTAAGCGTGGCGGGAAAGATTTAAATAGTTACCGCCCAAGGGTGGGAACTATGTATCTAGTCCTAAAATATCCCAGTCTTACCTCGGGAAACGGGGAGTGTAGCCACGTATGCCTTGGAAGATGGGAAAAAGTGCATGTACCGTTTCATATTCTAGCCACACGTTTTATGAGTGGGATCCACGTGGCTTACATCTAGGGTTTTTATGACCTATATAAGAGTCACCGCCTCCCTTTTCACTATAATCATCACAGTAAAAACGATTTCCGCCATTTTTACATCTTTTCAAAAGCTTCTTTAAGAGATCAATTGTTTCTATTAGGTAACTGCGCGTGCGTATCTTAGTAGATATTGTTATACTGCTGAAATGGTTGCTCAGTTAGAGGATTTTCGCTCTGCGATGGATGAGGATGAACTGCGTCAGTTCTCTTCTGATTACTTTATTCCTCTGGATGTGCATCCAGAAGTCCCGGACGTCGATGCGTGCATTGCCGATTTCCCCGAAGGGAAGATAGGGTTATACACGTGCTTCTTTGAGTACGCTAACTATCGCGTACCAATATCTGTATTTTTGAGCAACGTGCTCAATTTCTATCACCTTCATATCTCTCAGCTGCACTGTATAGGTGCGGCGAAGATATCAAATTTTGAAGTAAACTATCGTTTACTTACAATAAACCAAACCGTCGACCTATTCCGTGCGTTTTACCACACAACGTGGTCGCATGGATGGGTATCCTTTGCGAAGCGCGCAGGGCGCCTTCAGTGTTATACCGATAAGGTAGATTCCTTGAAGCATTGGAGGGAATATTTTTTCTGGGTGGATGATGTGGTGCTTCCTTCACCATTTGAGTTTTATACTCAAGAGACGCTGCCGAGGGATGGAAGCCCCGCACCCGGTTCGTATAGTTTGGCGGATGCGGAGACTATTGATGCCAACCGCATCCTTATTAACCCTTATCCTGAGGAGTTTTTGGTGCACATGGGGTTGAGTCGCAACTATTTCCATGGTGCTGACGAGGTGCCAACCTTTATTGATGAGAGCGGCCGGGGTGGGTGTTCATCCCTTTTAATTGTTCGCTTCAAATAATGTAAGTTTTTCTGTATGCGCACTTTGAATAACTAACCTGTGTTTTGCTATTTGTTTATGTGTTGCGCAGATATGGATTTGTTTGCCGTAGTGAAGCTTGAGAAGCCGAAACAGGTGACCGTTGGTGTGCGCCCTCTGAGGGAGAATGAGCAACCATTCTTGGTTGCGACTGCTGGGCATCTGACTGTGTTGGGGCCAGCTGGTCCTGAAGATTCGACCCCTCTTCTTGTGACGCCAGTACAGAGCGTGGCTCCCACTGTGGAGTCTGCAGACGTGGAGAAGTTGCAAGCTGAATCTTCTAACAGCGTGGAGGTAGTAGAGCCTCAGGTGGTAGCGCAGAATCTAAAGCGCAAGGGAGAGGATGATGCTCCAGGTACTTCCAAGAGGAGGCGCCATCTGATCGCGGATGAAGAGTCATCCGCAGAGGATGACACATCCGCTACTGGCGCGGATAAGGAGACTGCAAAGGCTTCTCCGCTTCTGTAAGTGATATTCCTCATTCATCTTTATTCTTTATATATTTACTATTACTTGTCGTAATATGTGCTGACTTTCTTCCTTATTCGTTGTAGTGACCATGCTGCAAAGGATGATGCGGCATTTGTGGAGAGTGTGGTCCCTCCTCAGAATGAAAACGTGGAGGAGGGAGTGAAAGTGGCTGAGGATGTATCTGCGCAGCAGCTGTTGGTGGAGTTGGCTGATGCTGCTGAGCGTCAAACTGAGCTAGTCGCTCAGTTGAAGACGCGATATGTCTTGGAGAGTAGCACTCTTGCCCAGAAAGATGAGGAGATTGCTCTCCTCCGTGCGCAGCTGGCTGAGGCGCAAGCGGAGGTGGGGTCCTCCAAGGCGCACGCAGACAAGGTCACAGACGAAAAGTTGACCATGATGGCTGAGCTGCAGCACGCGCGCGGGGAACTGCATAAGTTCAGGGCAAACCTTACCTGGGCGGTAAGGTATCTTGAAGAGAAAAAAGATGAACATTTTGCGAACATTGATGAGTTTCGCCTGCGCATGGAGAAGATTATTAAGGAGCAGGAGGAGAAGCTGCGCGGCCTGAGCATAGACTATGATGAGGAATTATACCCGCATCTTATGTCTACAATAGCTGAGCACAGGTACGTCCTTATGTATTTTCTGCAATGTTGCTTTATTATATTGATTGATTCGTTTCTTCTCTTCTAATGCATTCTGTTTATGTAGGTGGTTGATCAGTCATGGCTTGATCCTGGCTGCGATGGGCACCTTAGAGTCTCCAGAGGTGTTGGGGACCTTTGGAAAGGTGGTGCAATGCGCCGTGGAGCGTGGTAGGGCGCAAGCTATGGAGGAGCTCCATAAGGCAAAGGTGCTGAACGTGGCGCTTACTGAGGTGCCTGGCTACAACGCCAATGCTTATGACGAACTGATGCAGGCTATGGAGGGGATGAAGCTGCTTGAACTTCCCCATATTGCGCGGCTGGAGCGCGACCAGGATTACCCTATAAAGGTAATTATGGAGGGGTTAACCCTGGGGCGCCATATTTTGGAGGATGCAGAGGCGCAGCCAGACTATTATCTGAAGCCTGACGAGTCGCAGCTGCAGGTTCCTGTTTTTGTGCAGCCGCGCCATATGTTGAATCCCTTTGTTCTTGAAAAGGAGGTTCCTCTTAAGGAGGTATTGGAGCTGCACGCGGAGAGAGCTGCCAAGAAGAAAGGTGTTAAAGGCAGGGTCATCCTATGCGGTGTGGGCGCTGCGCATATTCCCAGATCCGATGGGGTTCCTGTTAGCGTAGCGACCGTATCGCCTAAGGATGCGTTGCTTTTGAGAAAGCTCCAAGAGGCAGGAAGTTCCGATGCCCCAGAAGATAGTCCTGAGCATCGTCATAGTGTGTAGATGTAGGCTTTTGTAACTTGTATGCTTTTGTATAAATAACAAAGTATATCTTTTGCGTGTTGTGGTATCCGTTCGTAAATTAGTATCTTTTTATGTAAAAAGATTAAATAAGATACTCTTTTTGGATCTATGTTTAAATTAAGTGCGTGGCTTAAGATAAATTATGAGTATGAAAATAAACTTGCATTATTTTTGCAAAGTTTTATTATGTGACCAAGAGTCTTGGCTTGTTATTTGCTAAGCTCGTACAGTGTACGTGATGTTTGCGCATCTTTCGTGGGATGCGAGAGGAAAACTTACTTCAACGTCTCGAAAGTAAGGCGCCTAGCAAGGATGCGTGATCCAATGTTGATGCGTTTACAACCCTCTTACTCAACGAGTAAATTAGTAGGTTTACTCATCCTTTCTGCCCTCGTGGGTCTTAAGTAGTGCATGCACGCCATGTAGGAAAAAATATAATATAACAATATTGACACATAAGAGAATGTACGCAATAAAGTAAAATGTGTTATGGAGTTAGCTAGAAACCATAACGTTTTATTAATACTTGCAAGTTTTTGAATAGTAAAAAACAATTCCTAATAAAGAAAAGAAAATCAAACGACAAACAATTATTGGGCACATACTAAAGTGCAAAGTTGTTTGTTTGTGGGTCGTAGCCTTTCCTAAAGATAGCATCTTTTGAGATTGCAGATGTTCCAAGTGCGCGCTAGATCGTGACCTTCCATATCGCGCAACCTGTATGCACCATTACCTAGCGCATCAGTGACCTCATAGGGTCCTTCCCATTTGGGTCCAAGCTTGCATGTGTCTTCTGCGTGGCTCGCGTCGTTAGCGCGGTATACAAAGTCTCCTGGCCTGAAGGAAGTATGTTTGACTTTTGCATCATAATACTTCTTCATTTTTGCTTTAGCCTTTGCTTCGTGTATAGCTGCGCGTTCACGTCTTTCTTCCAGTAAGTCCAAGTCTATGCGCCGCTCCTCGTCATTTGTTGTGACGTTGACCTCTGCTGTTCGTATAGTTGGCATTCCTATTTCAGCTGGTTTGACGGCTTCTGTTCCGTAGACAAGGGATAATGGTGTGTCTCCGGTACTGGTTTTGATTGTGGTGCGATGCGCCCATAAGACATGTGATAGCTCGTTCACCCACTTTCCTTTGTGTCTGTCAAGGCGCGCTTTTATTCCTTCACCTAGACTGCGATTTGCGCGTTCAACCAAGCCGTTGGTTTGTGGGTGTTTCACCGAAGCAAAGTGTTGTGTAATGTTGCGCGCACCAATCTTTAAATGGGTTGTCGCAGAATTGTTTCCCATTGTCTGATATGATTTCTCCAGGTAGTCCGAAGCGACATACAATATTATCCCATACGAAGCGTTTTACCTGGTTGCCCGTGATACTCACCACTGCCTTTGCCTCAATCCACTTCGTAAAGTAATCTATGGCTACGATGATGAATTTTAGCCCTCCCGCTGCAACTGGGAAAGGGCCTGCGATGTCAATGCCCCATTTATAAAATGGCCATGGTGAGGTGATGGGGGTTAGCTCTTGTTGTGGTTGGCGCGGAATTGGCCTGTGTACTTGGCAATTGCTGCACTTTTTTATCATATCTCGCGCGTCGCGGTGCATAGTGGGCCAATAATATCCTAACCGTAGAGCGCGCGCCACAACGGACCGTGGTCCTGAGTGCATGCTACAGGATCCAACGTGGATTTCTCGGAGTACATAATCTACTTGAAGAGGTCCAACACATCGGAGCCAAGGTTGTAAGAAAGAACGTCGATATAGGATGTTATCACGTAGTTCAAATCGCTGCGTTGTGCGTCGTACTCTTCGAGCGTCCTTAAGATCTTGTGGTAAGATCCCTTTGCCGATGAATTCAATGATAGGTGTCATCCACGTGGGATCTTGTTCTTCTATCACCGTGGATACTTCCATATCCAATATTGATTTGTTTTTTAGAGTTTCTACCAATACCTGTTTTGATAGGTGCGCAAAGCTTGTAGATGCAATCTTGCTAAGCGCATCAGCTTTCTTGTTGTCCCCTCTAGGGACTTGTTTGATTGTGAACCTATCAAAGTTCTGAATTAAGGATTTGGTTTTTTCCAGGTATTGGATCATGTATTCATCCTTGGCTTCATACTCGCCTAACACATGGTTAGCTACTAACCTGGAATCTACATTTGCTTCTAGGTTGCGTACACCCATTTGAATTGCAATACGTAGTCCAACGAGTAGGGCTTCGTATTCTGCCTCATTGTTTGTGGCTGTGAATTCGAAATGCAGCGCGTAGGTGAACTCCATTCCTTCTGGATTAGTAAGGATAAGGCCTGCGCCTAATCCATCCACGCATGAGGATCCATATGTGAACAGAATCCAGGGTTCCTATAGATTCGTTTTGGTTGTTGAAGTTGGACTATCGGTATCTGGCTTTTCAACAATAAAGTCGGCTAATATCTGCCCCTTGATTGCAGTGCGTGGTCTATACGAGATGTTATACTCGCTCAACAACACACTCCACTTTTGTAGCCTTCCTGATGCGTCAGTTTTAGAGATAACTTGTTTGATTGGTTGGTCCGTGATCACAGCTATTGGGTGCGCTTGAAAGTACCTGCGCAATCTTTTAGCTGCGAATACTAGGGCTAAGACCAGTTTTTCCATGGCGCTGTAGTTAGTCTCTGTCTTCTTCAATGCTTTGCTTACAAAGTATATGGGTGTCTGGACGGAGTTCTATCTGTCAATAGTACTGCGCTAACTGCTCCATGGGTTGCAGATAAGTACATGATTAACTCTTCCCCTGGTGGTGGTGCGACAAGTTTGGGGAGCGATGCCAGATGCTGTTTTAGTTGTTGGAAGGCTTCCTCTGCTTCCTCAGTCCAACGGAAGTCTCCCTTTTTGGTGCACTTCGTGAGTGTTTTAAAGAGAGGGAGTGATTTGTCTGCTGACTTAGATAAAAAAACAGTTTAGCCCAGCTAGCTTTCCGTTTAATGACTGGACTTCTTTCAGTGTGCGCGGTGAGGGGAGGTCAATAACGAATTTTGTTTTCTCTGGGCAAGGCTTAATACCATCAGGTTCTATTAAGTACCCCAGGAACATGCCTTCTATTGCACCAAAGGTGCACTTCTTGGGATTTAACTTCATGTTTATTTTTCCCAAAGTTTTGAACGTTTCCTCGATGTCGCGCACCAATTCATCCTCTGTGTGGCTCTTGATGACAAGGTCGTCAATGTAGACTTCCAAGTTTCGACCCACTTGTTTTTCGAAAGCCATGTCCACCAATCGCTGGTATGTTGCGCCTGCGTTTTTTAGGCCAAAAGGCATTTTCGTGTAGCAATAGACCCCTTGACTTATGTGAAAAGCTGTTTTTTCTTCATCCTCCACTGCCATCTGGATTTGATGGTACCCTTTGTACGTGTCTAGGAAACACTTAAAAGGATATCCGCACAGGGATTCTACTTTCCAGTCGATCTCTGGCAGTGGGTAGCAGTCCTGTGGGCATGCTTTGTTGAGATCTGTGAAGTCCACGCACATCCTCCAACTGCCATCGCTCTTTTTTACCATCACTGGATAAGAGAGCTAGTCGTGATAGTATACTTCGCGCATTATACCTGCGTTTACAAGTTTATGTACTTCTTCCAGAATAGCTTTTGCGCGATCTGGGGCTTGGCCGCGCTTCTTTTGTCGTTTTGGGGGATATCCTTGTCGGATTTGTAGCTTGTGCTCCGTGATAGAGCGTGGCACTCCGGTCATGTGCTTTGGTTCCCATGCGAAGATATTCAGGTTCTTTTGCAAGAGTGCGCACACAGCTGCTTTACCTTTGTCAGATAAAGATCCTCAAATCGATACTTATTGATCTGGGTAATCGGGATGAATAGCGACCTTTAAGTTTGGTGTTTTTTCTGCGCGCTGTTCTGGAATATTCTCCACCTCACTGGTTACTGCGTTGCATTCTTTTGGTGGTACTGTGGTGTTGTAGAGGGTGACGATTCCTCCTTCCACCGGAAATTTGAGCATCCCATGTGCTGTGGATGGTACAGCGCGCATATAATCTCCCGTAATTTTCCCTATGAATAGTAAAAGTTAATCAAACACTAATATATCATTACGTTAATTAATAACATTTTACCAATAACAATTTTTTTTTTTAATTTAAATATGCTATGTTACTCGAAATCACTACGATACTTATAATTCCTTTTTCCTCGGAACGATGCTCACACATGTACCACTATAGTCTAAGAATCGCGAGAATATTAAACTTTTACCATCTACGAACTTATGTAACGTATTTTAACAAAACGCGTTCGTCAACGTCCGGACTCACATAAACGTCTCAATAAATATTTTCTAAACCTATCACTAATCACAATTAATATTTTTACCAATCTTAATTAAAAATAACCGGACCCTTAATTTCATTCTAAGCCCAAAATAAATTTCGGCATGTTACTATTCACAGCCCACTCTCATTTCAAGCCCACTTTTCTTTCTTTTGTTTTCATAACACTCGACTAGACAAGCCAGAAATGAGTCTCGTACGCCCAAATCCTACACACGACACACACATATTTTTACACATACTCGTTCCTCCCCTGACCAACTTTGAGTGTGTAAATTTTTAGCTTCCCACGTCAAGTTTAACTACATTTTTACTAGGCAAAACATTTGTCCAAAAACGATTTCATAAAATCTCAACAAATCCAAAACCAAACCATATTGACCCACGTTTGTTTCTATAAGGTCCTAAAAATCAATTCTAAACACAAACTAATGTTTAAATGTTGCATTTGATCATTTGTCACCAACTCATACACGTTTACAAATCGTTTACCAAATAAAAAGGTGGTCAACATGTATTATTAAAACAAACGAGTACCTCCTATTTTCATGCACACACACTTGCATATTTTATGCACCTAGGCAAAGTACTACATGAGTTTTTAAATCCATTTCACAAGTACCATGCCATTTTATAATCTAAAACCCACGTTTCTTTGAAAGTTGAGGCATGTCGACATGCTAGAAACCAAAAACTTTGAGTAGCATGTTACTCCTTACACTTTCATGACTTTTGAATGCACGCAAGCATCCCATCTCATTAAACTTTAGTCACTAGGATACACAAGGATTCATATATATACGCCATGCATGCATGCTCTCGTTTTTCACTTTCATGCAAATCAAAACTCACCAAAAATACTAAGTCTTAGTCTAGTTCTTGGGTCGAAGTACTTGGGTAGGATTTCAAGGCAAATCGTGTGGGTTTAGGAGGAACAAGTCGTTGTTTGTGAACCTTGGTCGAGTCAACACTCACGTTACACACTCATACTACTCTCTCCACGACTCTACGTCTCGTCTTACCCCACCATTTTGGTGTAGTAAGTTCCCATACGACTCTTTTCAATATTTAGCTAAACGTACATTTGTATTATTTTCGTATACAACACAAACGAATGCACCTTATTACTCATAAACTAAATAAACAACATATACGTATTATACCTTCGTCTATATATTTCCCACCTTAACAATCAAGTAATATAAAGATTTGAACCTAAAAAGTTACGTACAAACTATTTTTGGATACCTTTCTAACGTATGACAACAAGTCGTGAAAACTCTTAAAAATTTTCTAAGTCTTTTTACTTGTAAAACTCGTTCCATGCTACCCATGAAACGCACGTATATTTTTAAATTCTATGTAACGAACATCCTATTTTATTTCACAAACTAATAGACTCCCTGACAAACTATCACCTTCGAATAGAACATTAGTAAAAATACTTACGTCTTGACATAGTAAACGACGCAAAGCAAATCGACTTGAAAACTATTTTGAAAACAAATAACTATCGATTGGGCCCTTAAGGCCCAATCAGCCGAAAATAAGCAAATCACATAAGCTGTTTCAATAAGCTGTTTAGTAACGTTTTTATGAACCTAGGATTAGCCCAAAACCCTCGTAAGCCCATTGGATTTAAAAAGCTTAACGGGCCCTAGATTGCTCGTTAAAAGCCCATAAGCTATAAATAAGCTTTTTTGACAAATAAGCAGTTATGAAAAGTTAAATAAGCTATTTTTAAACTAATTAAGAAATAAGAACACTAAGTTTTGAATTTGGTGAATTTTGGACTAAATTTGCAAATTTTATAAATTTCGGGTTAAAAGTGTAAATTTTACAAAGTTGGGGTAAAAACTGTCATTTCACAAACTTGAGGATGAAAAACTAATTTTATAAACTTTTGGATGAAAAGTGCAAGACTTATAAAGTTTTGGACGTAAAACGTAAATATATTTAGCTTTGGACTAACGGTGTAACGCTAACGCCGTTAGGGTAAAAAGTGTAAAATTTTAGAAAAGACAAGGGCCATATACTAAAATTAACATTTTTATTTTTACTTTCCATTTTTACGATTTCACATCACGACGTTACATTTTATTTCAAACTATTATTATTATTATTAAACTTTACGTTATATATATATATATATATATATATATATATATATATATATATATATATATATATATATATATATATATATATAAAACTTAACTAAACTTACGATATATTATAAAACCACAATTTTTACTATCGTTAAATTAACAATTCACGTATTCAAATTGTAGGACCTTAGATATCACAACTTTATCACAAATATAAAAGATTAGAAGAAGAAAGATGGTGACTTGGTGAGAGTATATGGATTGTATATGTGTAACTAGAGAGATGGAAAAATGAGAGAATATTATTAAGAAAACACACACAAATACACACACAAGCACACACCTCAAATGAGCCTTTGAGGTGTTTAAATAGTAAGATACATGAGATGCCCTATGGGCTTTCTATGGGCTTGGGCTTGGGCTTGGACTTGGTTACATGGTTGGATAACTAGGCTTATGAAACATAGCACATAACATATTAGCTTGCCAAGTCCAAGACCCAATGACTAAACTATTACTAATCTTAACAAACGACACAAAGTTACAATATGAGAATGACCATCACTTCATAATACATATTTTTAATGCTAACAATCTCCCCCTAAGGGGTGGTCATTCGAATGATGCTCCACGTGAGTGGGTCTTCCGTGTTCTTTGTCTTCAACTTTGTGTGTCATTGTAGAATAGTCTTTAGTCTTTGTTCCTTCATGCTTTGTGATCTTTGATAACTGATTTTTCATCGTTCTTTGTTCCTTTGTGATGTGGAGTTATCTGCCTTTCGTCACTTCTGCGTCTGTGGTGGTTGTTTGCCATTCCAACATGCTCATACATCTTTGGACTTTGATATTCATATGCACGTAGTTCCCTTTCTTTCACTTTGATCTTTAGTCTTTATACTTTGTAGATTTTTCTTTTTGGCGTAGAATCTGTCTTTGAACTTTGTGTTGTATAGATCTTTGAGGGAGCTTTCTTTAACTTCCAGATGTATGTATGAGCACGTGGAATCTGTCGCCATGGAGATGAAGTGTCCCTGCATATAAACAGTTAGCAATAAAACATCCGGTACTTACAGATAAGAATTAGAGATCGTCAACAGCATAGTGTGAAGACTCCTTCTAACCCTTACCAAGGCCGTTCCCATGTCAGATACTCTCGAGAGAGCTTACGAGACCTACTAAGTAGCTCAATGACTGGGTGAGTCGCTGGGGATCACTCCACGACTGTAGACCGTTTGAAACCACCGCGAACACTAAGTGTAACCCATAAAGAATTACCGAAGTGACCTGCTGTCAGGGCTGCTTGATGTTGACCCTAGCAGGAGTTTCCATTCAATCATTGAGAAACACTTTTGTGAATTCTCTCATAAACGTTCTGGCAGATTGCTAAGATCTGCGTAGGACTCTAAAGCTTACATCTGGCGTCCTTAATGATGAACAACCAGTGTAGAAATATCATGTGTTCCTATGAGATCTTTTGATGAATCTCGGGACTCTAGACTCGATAAGTGCACATTTGGTTTCCTATGCGGAGATTAGGGAGAGGTCTCCTGCTTCAATATCAACTATCTCTACGAGACAGGTCGATAGATTACACCGGTTCCCCGTGAGAATGAAACAAGCTCTTTTAAGAGAACTTGAGTGGTTAAGAAGGTTTAGTGCAGTGCGTCACTGGGTCCATGACGTCTTTGTCTTCAATACCGGTGTCACCTTAGTAACAACCAGTAGCATATGAATTGTACCCGGTGTCTGCCCTAAGGTTGAACATTTGGAGGGCTATTTCTTTTCACCCTTTTTCATAACTTTTCTTTTTAATTCTTCAACCCCTTCTTTCTCCTTTCTCATTTTCTCCTTTTTTTCAATCATACCTAAGGACTTATAATTCTAATCTATTGGATTTGTCCATGGGTAGATCCCTCCGGCTCTGGCGGATCATAGGACGGTTTTTCCTAACCTTAGTCACCTTATAACTCCATGACTATCCTATCATTGATCACATGCCATAAAACCTTTTGTGAAAAATCTCTCAGAGTGTTTATGATAATAAAACACATTTTGTTGACACTTCGAGAGTTTTGCATTTCTTTTGAAGGACTCCCCCTTCACATGTGCTCATGTAATTTTTAAGAAATTTGCACATGTGGGAGGAGTTTGCACTTTTTGAATTGATCCACTTTCAGCGAACATGACCGATTCGAGACACGCTTACATCACTAGTTAGACTAGCTTGAAATTATTACCCGTCCTGGTCAAGTCCAAAGAAAGTCTCTCGATACGGTACATTCTACTCAGACAAGTCCTATTCGAGACACGCTTACATCACTAGTTAGACTAGCTTGAAATTATTACCCGTCCAGGACAAGTCTTTTCGATTACTGACATTTTAAGCTTCGTCAATTCATTGGTACTATCTGAGTCTAGCTCTTTTGAGATTCAGTCACAAGCTTTAAACATCTTTGATCACATTTTAATCATGTCTTCTCCCCCTCAAAAATAGCATAGCGTGATATTTTTGATATCAACTGATTAATAAAAGGTTTTTTGGAGAGAAAGACAGATTTGCATGAATTTGGAACATTTTTGTTTTTGAACTCCCCCTTAATGATAGTATATTTAAAATTACTTAAGGGTTTTGAGGGAGTTATCTTGAGCACTCATTTTGAGTGATTTTGAGAAATCTTTTAAACAATCTTGAAAAAGTGCTCAAGGATTTAGTTTGAAAACGAGTTTATGCTTTGAAATCTTTTTCGTTTGTTTAGACTCGAACTTTTTGAAAAAGAGTTCGTCATTGAACGTACGAGTCCTTGATTTGAAAATAATCAGAAGTCATCGTTTAACGTACGGGTTTCGTACTGAAGTATACGAAAGCCATAGTGAAGAAAATTTTGAGAAACGACATGTTTTTAGAAAAACATTTAAAAGAACTCCCGCTCAAGCATCTGTACATGTCCGTATCATTGTTGAATGACATTTCTAGAAACGTACAGAATATTGATTTATACGAGAGACATGTCGTGAGAAGAATATTTTTGGATTTTTTGATTTTATATTGTTTTTGTATTTTTTGAAATTTTATATTTTTGTATTTTGTTTTTGTTGGTTTTTCAAATTTTGTATTTTGTTTTTCAAAAATATTTACAGCGAAGGGATTTTGAAAATATTTTTCAAGAAGATTCGAGAAGACGTTCTAGCTCCTCAGGAGTTAGGCTTCGCATGCCAATTCGTCGAACTAAATAGTCAAACCTTTCTTTTGGAAGGGCTTTAGTAAATAGATCGGTGAGCTGATAATCAGTCTTAACGAAAAATAATTCAACGGTACCCTCTTCCACGTGTTCTTTGATGAAATGGTAGCGGACTTTGATATGCTTCGTCTTAGAGTGATGTACGGGATTGCACGAGATGGCTATGGCACTTTTTGAGTCACAATACATAGGTATGTTGTCAAAAGTAAAGCCATAATCTGTGAGTTGTGTCCGCATCCAAAGAACTTGGGCACAACACGCAGATAGAGACACATACTCGGCTTCGGCGGTTGATAGCGCAGTACAATCCTGTTTCTTTGAAGACCAGCTTACTAGCTTTTCACCCAAAAATTGTGCTCCACCTGATGTACTCTTTGCTGTAACTTGATCACCAGCATGGTCTGCATCTGAAAATGCTGTTAGATTAAACTCCGAATCCTTCGGATACCAAAGTCCCAAGTTAATGGTGCTTCGTAGGTACCGAAAGATTCGTTTAACCTCTTTGAGGTGAAGTTCGGTAGGCTTTGCCTGAAACCGTGCTAACAAACAAATAGCAAATTGAATATCGGGTCGGCTAGCAGTTAGGTACATGAGAGAACCGATCATGCTCCGATATTTTTTCGGATCGATGGGTTTCCCGAACAAATCAGCACCTATTTTTGGTGAAGTGACCATTGGTGTACCAACAGAATCACAATTTTCCATTCCATGTTTTTTCAAAATCTCTATTGTATATTTAGCTTGATTGATAAAAATACCACGAGGGGATTGATGTATTTGTAAACCAAGAAAGAATTTTAGTTCCCCCATCATGGACATTTCAAATTTGCTTTTCATGAGATTTTCAAAATATTTTGAATGGTTAGGATTGGTTGATCCAAAAATAATGTCGTCCACGTAAATTTGAACGATCAAAATGTCATCTTTGAACTTTTTGATAAACAAGGTGTCATCAACCGTTCCTTTTGTGAAATTGTTTTTGAGCAAGAAAGATGATAGTTTGTCATACCACGCTCTTGGAGCTTGTTTTAAACCATAAATTGCTTTCTTAAGCTTGTAGACGTAGTCTGGATGATCTTTGTCGATGAATCCCTCTGGCTGATTCACATACACTTCTTCTTTCAGAGTTCCATTCAAGAAAGCTGTCTTTATGTCCATCTGATAGACTGTAATGTTTTTGTGAGCTGCATAGGCTAAGAAAATCCGGACTGCTTCAAGTCTAGCTACAGGCGCGAATGATTCTTCGAAATCTATCCCTTCTTCTTGTGGATAACCTTTAGCCACGAGACGAGCTTTGTTGCGAATAACAATCATTTCCTCATCCAGTTTGTTCTTCCACAACCACTTGAGATCAAGAACTCGTTTATCAAGTGGTCGTTCAACAAGTTCCCAACTATCATGTAACAGGTATTGAAGAAATTCCTCCTGCATTGCTTCAATCCATGGGTTTTCTGCCATTGCTTCCCGAATGTTCTTTGGTACTTTGGTGCTTATTGAGCAAATGTAAATGCACAATTCGAGATCGGTGGCAAGTTGTCTCCTCGTCTGAACTGGCATTGAAGGATCACCAATAACATGTACTAACGGATGGTCTTTTGTCCATTGAAACGTAGAAGGGTACCTTTGGTTGAACGAATGTGTGTTAGATGGTTCTTGTAACCTTGAAGAAGATTCAGCAGAGTCTGATGCAAACGGGTTTTCAAATACTTCTTCTTCTTCTTCTAACGCAACATCGTTTGAATTATTTGTTGGTTCTTCTTGAAAATTTGTGTTTTGATTTTGCTCATCAACTCTTGGTAGTTCAGTTTCAAGTACTGGAGTTGCTTGAGTAGATGTTGATGATGTTGAGGTAGTTGGTGCTTCAGCTTCTATTGTAGTAGATGCATCTTGTGATGGTGGTGGTGGTAGATGGTTTTGAGCGGGTGCAGCGGAATGTTTTTGAGATGCATTTGTCGAAGGTCCACCATAATATTCATCAAACATTAACTCAAAGAAATTTTCCAGTTCTTGTTCTGAAGGATTATCCGTGTTTGTTGACTGAGCTCCTTGAGGCACGAGTCCTGAACTGATGTGTCCAGAAGTCTGCTGGTTTGGTGCGGGTCCTAATCCGTTTTGATTAGAAGCCATTGGATTAAGCGCGGGTTCTAGAGCGTATCTCTCAGAAGCCATTTGTGAAATCTCATCAAACTTCACATTCATCGTCTCCATTATCTTTTTCGTTCTTCTATTATACACTCTGAATGCCCTCGAGTTTTCTGAATATCCAATGAAGATTCCAATATCACCCTTAGCTTTTAACTTTCCTAGATCTTCTCTATCATTCGTCGGATAGCACAAAGCGCCAAATACGTGAAGGTAAGAGATATCAGGTTTACGGTTGTTCACTAGCTCATATGGGGTTTTATTGAATCTCGGATGGATTAGGGATCTGTTTTGAGTAAAACAAGCAGTGGCGACAGCATCAGCCCATAAGAATAGAGGTGAACTAGAAAAAATCAGCATCGTGCGAGCAGCTTCCACAAGAGTTCTGTTTCTTCTTTCAACTACCCCATTCTGCTGTGGAGTTCTAACAACTGATGTTTGGTGTGTGATTCCAACATCTTCAAGGTAAGTTCTTAACTCCTGATTTGTGAATTCTGTGCCATTATCTGTTCTTACAATCCTTACTGGAGCTTGAAGTAGAACTTGAATACGCTTCAGAAAGGTGATGATGATGCCTGGTGCTTCATCTTTTGATCTCAAAAACTTTACCCAAGTATATCTTGAATAATCATCAACAATAACAAGAATATACTTCTTCCCATTAATGCTTTCAACTCTCATTGGGCCACATAAGTCCATGTGCAACATATGTAACCTTGCTTCCGAACTAGGTACGGTTTTGGGTTTATATGATGCTCTTTTACTTTTTCCTTGTTCGCATGATGGACAAAGGTGTTCCTTGGTGTATTTGAACTTAGGAAGTCCGGTGACGATGTTGTCTTTGGCTAACTTGTTGATGGTGTCGAAATTGAGATGGGATAAACGTCTATGCCACAGCCAGGACTTAGTTTCGGTTGCCCTTGTCATAAGACAAATTGGTGATGTAGAAGCCATTTGGTTGATGTCGATAGCATACAAGTTTGTACCACGATTACCAGTTAAGAGATCATCACCAACCAAATTTCAAATAAAAACCGTGTTTCTTCTGAATGCCACTTCTAAATCTGCATCACAAAACTGCCCGACTGAAAACAAGTTGTGTCCCAACCCTTCGACGTAGTAAACTCGAGTGATTAAAAAATTCTCAAACTGAAGATCTCCATAACCCTGAATAGCTGCTACATGATCATTTCCAAAGCGTACAGTTCCCATAAATTTCCAGATGAAGTTGATCAGCAGCTTTAAATTCCCGGTCATGTGCTTGGAGCAACCCGAGTCGACGATCCAAAGACATATTTCGATAACCTGCCAAGAACAGAAGAGTTTGTATTTGGAAACCGTGTTGAATTTGGTCCCATGGGGTTAGGAGTAAAAGCAGAATCACACTCACAGACAGTTGCTACTTGTTTAGCTTGAGCTATTTCTAATTTGCCGTCCTGAAGAGTGAACTCTCTACCCGTTGGAATCCACATACAATACTTAAGGTAGTTCCTAGGCATACGACTAATAGTGGTAGACCTAAAGCGTGCAACTAATCTTTCTAAAGATCTAGATCTGGCACTAGGTCTTGCTGGAACATTCTTCTGTTCAGGCGTAACATTCACATTCTTAGAAACACATTCATCGTGAACATCATAAATTAAACATTTCTTGCATATTAAACAAACAGAGTCATTACATGCATTAGAAACAGTACGTTCGACATTACATTCAGATGAAACATGTATCTTATTACAAAGCGATAAATTCCTAGGGTGTTCTTCTACTTCTTCAACTTTATTCTTGCTACTACTCTTAGAGACAGGCGAGACTCTATTGTTCCTTGTATTGCTCTTAGGCTTTAGTCTGCTGCTCCTAGAGGTACTTTCTAATCCTGTAGAAGGTAAGGCACACACATTAGGATTTATATTGTTGTCCTTTTTAGCATCCCTAGATTTTTTAGAATTAGCCTTTATGCACTTATCATTTGTCTTAGATGTTGAGGCAAACGCACTAGTGGGACTAATCCTAAAAAGGCCAGGTGCTAACACTTTAGGAGTTTCGACAACCGCTTTTCCTTTATCAACAATTTTTACATTTTCACTTTTCTTGGGCAAGGGTGTTGGAGTGACTGGTTTTGTCAAATCCTTTTTCTCATCGACTTTAGGAGCAAACCTTGAAATTGACATTTTTGGTTTTTGAACCGTGTTTGAAACATTTGGTTTCTCCGAAGTCAATGGTTTTGCAAACTTAGTTTCCTCACCCTTTCCTTTTTGAGTTTCAAGCTGAGTCCTCAAAAGATCATTTTGCTCTTTCATGTTCTTTAAAGCACGCTCATACGACAATTTGCCATACTTGCATTCTTCCTTTTTTCGATCAAGTTGTTTAAAATATGACAC
>JARVZY010010097.1:0-26463 GCA_030686995.1 Artemisia argyi | reverse complement strand
AAAGTGTAGTCTAGTGTTCTTGTTAGTTCTTGCAAGTCTGATCTCATAGATCAGCCTGGTGTTTAGTTGTAATCATTCAGCTGTTTCAAGCTTTATTGTTCTTTAATCTGATTGACTCTCGTTAGAGTTCAATCTGTATTGTGTAACTTGTATTACTGCTGGTTAATAAATTGAATCAAGGGGAGTCTGGTTGGATTCATATCCGTGTGTTCTTAACCATTTTTACATGGTATCAGAGCTACGGCTCTGTTGATTCGGTGATTTCAAGATCTAGGGTTTCAATCAATTTGGGGGTTTCCGAAATTGGTGACTTCTCTGGGCTTATCATTGTTAACTCAACGTTTATCGCTGGGGTAATTGCTGGTTGGAGTAAAATAGGAAGAATTAGGGTTTGATTCTTGGAACCCTAATTTTTCTTAATTTGGTCGTTTGTGGCTCTTGTGTTCTCTGACGCTTATTGGGACCTTTTGCCTTATAATATCTATTTTCAAGAGTATTGGAGGCTCTTTCCGCTTTCCTCTCCTCTAAAGCACTGTAAGTCACTCTTTCTTCCTTTAAGATTAACAAGGCTCTGGTTTTCTGGGTGCAAACAGGTTCGGTTAACACCTTGACCCTCCATCTTGAATGGTGTGGAAACCTGCTCTGGCCAACCCCAGTCCAAAGACTAAAGCCTTTGTTATATCTTGGGTGTGAGTTTTTCTTTGTTTTTTTGCTTGGTTTGAGGTGTTTTTTGTGCTTGCTTTTCTGCTTGATTATGGATAATGATGACCTTATTGGTAGTCTTGACCTGAGTAATCCTCTGCACCTTCATTCTAATGACATTAGTTCTAGCTCTATTGTGTCTGTCAAACTCACTGGAACTGAAAACTATAGGGTTTGGTCTATTGCTATGACTCTTGCTATAAATACCAGAAATAAAATTGGCTTTATAAATGGAAAATGCCTTAAGGCCACTTATGCCAGTAGTAATAATCTGTCTAATCAATGGGATAGATGCAACTCTATTGTTTTGTCATGGATTTTAAATTCTGTGTCTGAGGACTTATATCTGGGTCAAATTTTTTCTGATAATGCTTCTGAAGTTTGGGCTGAACTTAAAGAAACTTATGATAAACTTGATGGCTCCATCATTTTAAGTCTTATGCAAAAGATCAATAACTTTAAACAAGGGGACCTTACTGTCTCTGAGTATTATCATAAACTGAACTCTCTTTGGAGAGAATTTGACATTATGATCAAATTGCCTAAATGTACTTGCTCTGCTAGGGAAGATGTGTCAAAACATAATCAACTCATGAAACTTATGCAATTTCTTACTGGTCTTAATGAAATATATCAACCAATCAGGAGTAGCATTCTCTCCAGAGAATCTCTCCCTGATGTGAAAGAAGCTTTTGTTGTTGTATCCAGAGAAGAGTCTCACAGAGGCATTACCACTTCCTCTTCTGGCTCTGAATATAAAAATCAAATTGCTAGTTTTGTTGCTAAAACTAATTGGTCTAACAATGGTAATAAAAACAAAAAGGGCTATGTTACTGACAATAAGAACTATGTGACCAATAGCAATAACAAAAACCCTAACTGGACCTGTACTCACTGTGGCAAAACTGGCCACACCAGTGATAGGTGTTATGAAGTTTTTGGGTATCCCATTTGGCATCCTGGTCATAAGAAAACCTCTTACAGTGCTAATTCTAGTTCTATGACCTCTTCTGTGGAAAATGGACCTAGTTCTATGACTTTCACCAATGACCAGATGATGAAACTGATGAGTCTTATCAAAGACATGCCTTCTAGCAATGTGCAGGCCAACTCACTTGGTATGGCTAGTTTTTTAAACAATAACATTTTTTTCAATGTTAATTTTCACAAGTTTTATAATAACAACACCTCTGTGCTTCATGTTAGTTATGGGTGGATTATTGATTCAGGGGCTAACCAACACATGACTGTTAATACTTTAAACATGTTCAACATTACTGACATTTCTGATCTAAATCTCACGGTGGGACATCCCAATGGTACTCTAGCTAAAATCATGTATATTGGAAATCTTAAACTTTCTGCCAATGTTACCTTATATGATGTGTTGGTTGTCCCTGAGTACCATGTTAGTCTTTTGTCTGTTCATAAACTTATCAAAGATAGTAGGATGCTTGTTGTTTTTGATGAATCTAAATGTTACATTCAGGACATGACTCAAAACAAACTCATAGGGACTGGGAGTGAAAATGGTGGTCTATATTTGTTTGATTCTCCCTCTTGTGTTACTATGGTAGGTAATCTTTCTGTTACTTGTCATGTTTCCAAGTCTTTATGGCATAGCAGACTTGGTCATCCTTCTGACCAAGCTGTCAGTCTTCTTCAACCTGATCTTAAGTTTACCAAAGGGTCTCATGTGTCTCCTTGTGACATCTGTCACAAGGCCAAACAGACAAGAGAACCTTTTTCCCTAAGTGATCATAAGAGTTCTGCCATTGGTGATCTTGTGCACTTAGACCTTTGGGGACCTTACAAGGTCACTAGTAGAGAGGGTTTTAGATACTTCTTGACCATCGTTGATGACTATACCAGGGCTGTGTGGATTTATATGGTTAAAACTAAAGATGAAGTGTATAATCTGTTTGTTAGTTATCTCAATCTGATTCACAATCAATTTAAATGCAGTATTAAAACTGTGAGATCTGACAACGGTACTGAGTTCATAAATAACAAAATGAGTAACTTGTTTGACACCCTTGGTATTATTTGTCAAACTTCCTGTGCTTACACCCCTCAGCAAAATGGGATTGCTGAGAGAAAGCACAGGCATCTGCTTAATGTTGCTAGGAGTCTGTTGTTTCAAAATGGTCTTCCTTTAAGTATGTGGCCTGAATGCATCATAACTGCTGCCTATTTAATTAACAGGTTGCCGTCTACTGTTCTGAGTGGGAAATCCCCATTTGAGCTTGTATATGGTCAGAAACCAAGACTTTCCCATTTGAGAAGCTTTGGTTGTTTGTGTTTCTCTTCTGTGCTTAATAATTCAGATAAGTTTTCTGCTAGGTCTGAAAAGTGTGTTCTAATTGGCTTCTCTGGTACTAAAAAGGCTTACAAAGTTTATGGTATTGACTCTAAAATGGTTTTCTACTCTAGAGATGTTCAATTCTATGAAACTATTTTTCCGTTTAAAATGAAGTCTAGAGTTCAAACTGATAAGAACTCTGACTCTACTTTAAAAGATCTGAATTTCTTTGATGAAGCGCATACTGACCATAATCCCAATGATGAACAGAGGGGGAATATTCCTACACCTAATGATGATGGTGGTGCCCCTTCATGCCCTAGAAGTACAAATACTTCTATTGATGGTGAGACTGTTGGCACCACAACATCTATGGGTGAAAACACTCTATCTGAGGGAAATGTCCCTTCCGGTTCTGATAATGCTCAACTCAATCCCACTCACAACATAAGTCATGTGCAGCCTACTCCTAGGAGATCCACTAGAAACACTAAGGCTCCTGCTAGATTTAATGACTATGTTGTTAATAGTAGTGTCAGATATGGTCTTGAGAAATATATGTGTTACTCTAATATGAGTCCCGTCATTTATTGTTTCTCCACTACCCTAAATAAGTCAGTTGAACCCTCTTCTTATGATGAGGCTGCTAAAAACATTCACTGGATCCAAGCTATTAATAATGAACAAGCTATTAATAATGAAGTCACTGCCTTAAAGGAAAACAATACTTAGACTGAATGTGATCTTCCTAAAGGAAGAAAACCTGTTGGTAGCAAATGGTTATGGAAAAATTAAATACTAATCCACAGGTGAAATTGATAAATACAAAGCCAGGGTTGTTGCCAAGGGCTTCAGCCAGAGGGAGGGATTTGATTATAATGAAATTTTTAGTCCTGTTGTTAAAATGTCCACTGTGAGATGTTTGATCACTGTTGCTATGTGTAATAATTGGAGTCTCTTCCAATTAGATGTCAATAATGCTTTCCTTTATGGTGACTTAACTGAGGATGTTTACATGACTCTACCTCCTGGCTTTGATAATCACAAGTCTAAAGTTGTGAAACTAAATAAGTCTCTTTATGGCCTTAAACAAGCCCCTAGGCAATGGAATGCCAAATTAACTCTCACTCTTAATGAACATGGCTTTGTGCAATCTAAATATGACTATTCATTGTTCACTAAGAAATCTGGGCATGTGTTTTTGGTCCTCCTTGTATATGTTGATGACATTGTCATTACAGGCAAAGATATTGTTGAAATTGCGAAATTCAAAGTGTTCTTGAAATCTAAATTCCAAATCAAAGACTTAGGAAAGTTAAAATACTTCCTAGGTATTGAAGTTTTGGAAAACAGTAATGGTATCTGTCTCAGTCAAAGAAAGTATTGCTTAGACCTTTTACATGAATATGGTCTGCTAGCTGCTAAACTTGTTGACACACCTTTACCTGAAAACACCACCCTTAATCACATTGAATCTGCTGATGATAAAGCTTTGAAAAACATTGGTAACTATCAAAAACTGGTAGGCAAGTTAATTTACTTAACTCATACCAGACCTGACATTTCCTATGATGTTCATTGCTTGAGTCAGTACATGCATGCCCCTCTTGAGTCTCACTTGGATGCTGCTTTAAGGGTTTTGAGGTACTTGAAAGGCTCACCTGGTAATGGTGTGCAAATTAACAAAAATGGGAATCTTAAGCTTAAAGCTTATGCTGATTCTGACTGGGCTAGATGCCCTGTCACAAGGAAATCTGTTTCTGGGTACTGTGTTTTTTTAGGAGACTCCTTGGTCTCTTGGAAAAGCAAGAAACAACCTACTTTGTCTAAATCTTCTGCTGAGGCAGAATACAGAAGCATGGCTTCTTGTACTTGTGAAGTCATCTGGTTAAATAATCTGCTTGGAGACATGGGAATAAAAGTTTCTTTACCTGTGGTGTTGTACTGTGACAACAGCTCAGCTCTTTAAATTGCTGGAAATCCTGTCTTTCATGAAAAAACCAAGCACTTTGAGATTGATGTTCACCTTGTAAGAGAAAAAGTTTCTGCTTGTATTATTAAGACTGAGAAGATTCATACTTCTCAGCAAACTGCTGACATTTTGACAAAAGCCCTTGGCTATAAAAGCCATAAGTTTTTGTGTGATAAACTAGGAATGATGGACATGTTTGGAGTGCAAGTTTGAGGGAGGGTGTTAAAATACCTTCCAAACTTTCAAGGGTAGTTTATGTCATAACAGAAACTATCCCTCTCTAACTTCTAACTTTGTTTCTCTTTATGTTGTTTGTGTATGTGCAGGGTCTCAAAGTGTCAAGATGCATTTGTTATCCCTTTGCTATCCGTTTCTATCTCAGAAGCATGGGGTATTTTCCTCTTGTAATTGACACGTAGATGATTACATATATTCTGTTCGTGTTTGTTCTTTAAGATAGTAAACTAACACAAATGAGTAGCACGGACATGGTCACAAATAGATAATGAACACTGCGCCTTTTTATAATTGTATTTACGTTAATTTAAAGTCATTAACTTTTGACCTTAACAAACCGATAATATAATTATATTTACTGTTTAGATTTGAATATACGTTATGCTAGTTCTTTTAACAAATAAACGAGCATCATGAAGTAAACCAAACAAAATTAGGTAGGGTAGTATACCAGGTAAACCTTTAAATATTTATGTTATAAAAATTTTACGGTAAGAAAGATTATCAAAATACAACCGATTTAAGCCCAATATTGAATCACATTTGATTTATAACATATATTGAAGTGTATATACATAATATATAAAAAGTTTGATAGTTAGTAGATTTTTGCAAAAAACTCATTTTCAACTTTAACTTTTATATATACATTTTGTATACCGAAGTTAGAACTCTAAATGAGAAATAGAGTATGAATTATCCAACTAATGAAACAGGTCATGAGCCACAACATTTATCTTTTTGAACATTCATTTTTAAATTACAAAATGACCCTATTTATTTAAAGACTTTTTTTATCCAAATGAAATATTTAATTGTACTAACAATAATACACATATGTCTACATGCATGCGCTAGACTAAATTAAACATGAAGCAAATGATATGTAAACTATTGAGCGTATAAAATTTTCATACTTTTTGCGTCATCACTTAATAGCATAATTTAAACTTTGGCATTAGTGGTGCAGATTAGAATGCTAGAAGTGCACAAGTCGGTATGTCAGCATGTACAATATTATGTGTTTGTTTGATAAAACCATTTTCATATCTATATCCTACATAGGTGAGAGAAGTGAAATCTTCTTTGGTTATATTATGTTTTCAGAACTTGATTGTGATTGAGGTTGATTATATGGGGTTAAGCCCATTTGTAAAGGTTTTGTCTTGCTGTAAGCATTTTACGTTAAATAGAGGTAGGAAAAAATGTATAACATTTGGTAAGTATACCGAGCTATAACCAAATAGTCAACTGTTTGATCCCAAAAAATCTGTCTCTCGTTCTTATTTTCATTTTTTTTTTTCTTCAAACAACTCACTGTTGGGCTAATGTCTGACTATGACCCGAGCCCATGGGTAGCAGACGCCAAGCTTATGGGTCCAATCACAATTATAGTCGGTTTAGGATTCTCTTATAGAATACGCATTGTAGTAGGATTAGAAAGCAGGTTCTAATAACCTATATAAACACATCAACCGAGCTGTGGTTAGATGTATGAAATCATCAAAGTTTTGAGCTTATTTTCTTTGTTAATTGGAGAGCATAATTCCAGTTATATTTGCGTGTTCGTTTGTATTTTTGTTCCTGTCTAGCGATTGATTCTTACTCTGGGATTATCAATTTAGTTATCTTGAATTGGTATCAAGAGCAAGGTTCGAAGGGATTGAATAACCCAGAAGGCGATCAAGAAGTTAGGGATAATAAGTCGACTTAACAGAAAGTTTCCTAGGGCCTAAAGTCGAACAGATTAACCTGTTATACCAGTGGCGATTCATCAAGAAGTTAGGGTTTACTTTGAAGCCTTTTTCTGTCCAAGCTTGCGACAAGAAAAGATTCAAAGGGTTCCTTAGCAAGGATTAATCGACAAGTTTACTAGGGCTGGAAGTCGAACAATCTACACCTAAAACCTACAGCAGAAGGCGCACAAGAAGGATGGTGCAAGGCGAATCCAGTCAACCACCTCCTGCTGTTGAACATTCTAAAACAGCTCTTCAATGTCCGATGTTAACAGCCACAAACTATAACATATGGGCAATAAGAGTTAAAGCGGTATTCCGAGTCCATGGAATACTCGATGCACTGGAACCAAAGGAAGGAACACAAGTCGTTGATAAGCAAGATCACATGGCAGTGGCGTTACTTTTCCAGGCGATTCCAGAAGAACTTGTTTTTCAAGTTTCACAATTCAACACAGCCAAAGAAATCTGGGAAGCTTTAAAGACCAGGTATGTGGGTGTTGATCGGGTTCGAGAAGCAAGGTTGCAAACCTTGGAGACGGAATTCGAATCCTTAAAGATGAAAGTCAATGAATCAGTCGATGACTTTGCGGCTAGGATGGGCAAAATTGTAACTGAAGTCAACAGCTTGGGAACATTTTATGAAGACAAGAAACTGCTTGCATCCGTTCCGGATAAGTTTGTTGCAATTGTTGCCTCAATAGAACAATTTGCTGACTTGAATACTATGTCTTTTCAAGAAGCTATTGGAAGGTTGAAAGCTTTTGAAGGAAGAATGAAGGGTGTTGACACCACTTCTGAAGATCAAGGCAAGTTGATGTTCGGAAGGGCTGAAAGATATGATAAGAACAAGGCTGAGAAAGGTCGAAGAAGGAACTTCTCTGGTGGCAACGGAAAAGGTCAAAACTTTTCCTCTCAAAACAAATCTCGTGGTAGTGGTCAAGCTAATAACCACAACCGAGGAAACCAAAACAACTCCGGGAGCAATACGGATCAAAAGAAGAACAAAAGCCGAGACCTTTCAAAGATTCAATGCTTCAGATGTGATGAATATGGTCACTTTGCTTCTAATTGCCCCGAACGCCGTGAACAAAAGAAAAAGCATGAAGCAAACCTTTTGAAAGCGGAAGATGATGATGACCCGACACTTTTTATGATGAAAAGCGTTCAAGAAGTGGTTTTCTTGAATGAAGAAAAGATTATCCCAAACCAATTGAATACTAAGCCAAACGAGGAAGACACTTGGTATTTGGATAATGGAGCAAGTAATCACATGACGGGGATCCGAGAATATTTTTCGGAGTTGAATGAGAATATCTCCGGCAGAGTGAAGTTTGGTGATAACTCCTACATCGAGATAAAAGGGAAGGGTTCGATAATCATTGAAGGGAAAACGGGTGAGCAACGGTTGATCACTGGAGTCTATTACCTACCCGAGCTAAAAAGCAACATAATTAGTCTTGGGCAAGCTACCGAAGGAGGATGTGACATTCATATGAAAGGTAATCTTCTTACTATACGTGACTCAGATGGCAAGATTCTCATGAAGGTTCCTAGAACAAGTAATAGACTTTACAAAATAAAGCTCCAAGTTGGAAGTCCGGTGTGTCTCAAAGCAAAGATGGAAGATGATGCTTGGTTATGGCATGCTAGGATGGGTCACATTAATTTCGAGACAATGGAATTAATGGCAAGGAAGGGCATGGTTGAAAATTTGCCAATAATTCATCAAGAGAACAAGTTGTGTGAATCTTGCTTGGTAGGAAAACAAACTAAGAAGGCGTTTCCTAAAACAGCAAAATTTAAGGCAACACATTCTCTTCAACTCATTCATGCCGACCTATGTGGACCAATCTCTCCACCATCCATAGCAGGAAACAGGTACATATTTGTTCTTATTGATTACTTCTCACGGTTTATGTGGACTTTTACCTTGAAGGAAAAAGGAGAGGCATTTGAATACTTCAAAAAGTTCAAAGCTTTGGTTGAGAAGAAGTCGGGAAAGAAGATTATAACCCTAAGGACCGATAGAGGAGGTGAATTCACTTCAAAAGAATTTACCAACTTTTGTGAAAACGAGGGTATAACAAGACATCTAACCGCTCCCTACACACCACAACAAAATGGAGTCGTGGAAAGGCGAAACCGTACTCTTATGGAAATGACTAGAAGCATCTTGAAAGCACGAGACGTACCAAATTATATGTGGGCTGAAGGAGTTAGACACACCACATTTTTGATTAATAGAGTTTCAACTCGAGCTCTAGTTAATCAAACTCCATACGAGGCTTTCAAAGGAAAAAAGCCTAACTTGGAGGGTTTAAGGGTATTTGGATGTGTGGCTTATGCAACGGGAACAAGGCCATATTTACATAAGTTAGACGACAGGTCAACACGACTCATTTATATCGGAAACGACCCAGGTACAAAAGGTTTTCGTTTGTTCAATCCAAGACTAAAGAAGATAGTGGTATGTCGTGATGCAGAGTTTAATGAGGAACTTGGCTGGAAGTATGTTGCTGGAAGCGAAACACACGAGCTAAACCCAGGTATGTTTGTCATAGAATGGCACAGTTCTATTGATACGGGTTGTGGATTTGTTAACCCAGGTGTGACCGATGAAGTAGAGGCTGAAGATCAAGAGGCTGAAAATCAGTATGATGCTGATGATAATCAACCGGCGGGTAATGATCCTGATCCTGTTCCTGTGACAGAAACTCAATCAGTTGTGAGGCGTTCTTCGAGGGTTTCAACTAAGCCAACTAGATTTAATGACTTTATTATGGGGTCTAGTTCAAGAACCTCAGTTGTTAATGAAGATCAAAATCTACTTTTGATTGAAGATGATGAACCAAGAACGTTCCAAGAAGCAAAAGTTCAAGCAAGTGGATGTTTGCTATGGACCAAGAGATTGAGTCTATCGAGAAGAATGATTCATGGGAATTAGTTGAAGCTCCGGATAATGTCAATCCCATTGGATTAAAGTGGGTGTTCAAAATTAAGAGAAATCCGGATGGTTCAATTAATAAGTTTAAAGCTCGTTTAGTAGCAAAGGGTTGTGCTCAAAAAGAAGGAATTGACTATGACGAGGTATTTGCGCCCGTAGCACGGATTGAAACGGTGCGTTTATTGATCTCATTGGCCGCAAAAGAAGCATGGGAGCTACATCATCTGGATGTAAAGTCAGCTTTTTTACATGGAGAACTAAAAGAGCAAGTGTTTGTTACACAACCGGAGGGGTTCGTGAAGAAAGGAGAAGAAAGGAAAATCTACAAGTTGAAAAAGGCGCTTTATGGACTTAAACAAGCCCCAAGGGCGTGGAATATAAAACTTGATAGAGAACTCAAGCAAATGTCTTTCAAGCGATGCCAACACGAACAAGCGGTGTATGTGAAGAAGACAAACAAGTCAGTCTTGATTATTGCGGTCTATGTAGATGATCTCTTAGTAACCGGTTCGAAGCATGGAGAAATTGGTGAATTCAAGAAACAAATGCAAGAAAGGTTCGATATGAGTGATTTGGGAAAATTGAGCTATTATCTTGGCATTGAAGTAAAGCAAAAGGATTTGAGTATCTCAATAAGTCAAGTAGGCTATGCAAAGAAGATCTTAAAAGATGCTAGAATGCATGAAGCGAATCCTACTCAATGTCCATTAGAACCTGGAATGAAGTTAAGCATGGACAAGGAAGGAAAACCAGTTGATGCAACTCTGTATAGACGACGAGTTGGTTGTCTAAGGTATTTACTACACACACGACCTGATTTATCTTATTCGGTTGGTTTGGTTAGTCGTTACATGCAAGAACCAAAAGAATCACATATGGCAGCTGTGAAACAAATACTACGGTATATCCAAGGTAGTTTGAATTTTGGAGTGCGATATAACCAAGAGAAAACCAAGGAGTTGGTGGGGTTTAGTGATAGTAGTTATGCTATGGATCAAGATGATGGTCGAAGCACAACTGGGCACGTATTTTATCTAGGGAAATCACCTATCACTTGGTGCTCACAAAAGCAAAACACGGTGGCTCTATCGTCTTGTGAAGCCGAGTTCATGGCTGCAACTTCAGCCGCGTGTCAAGGGATATGGTTACGTGGATTGTTGAGTGAAATAACCGGAATGGAAGAAAGAGTGGTGGTCTTATTTGTTGACAACAAATCGGCTATTGCACTTATGAAAAATCCAGTCTTTCACGGGAGAAGCAAGCATATAAACACACGTTATCATTTTATCCGAGAGTGTGTTGAAAGAGGCCAAGTACAAGTTGAATTTGTAAGAGGTGATTTGCAGCGTGCTGATATTCTGACGAAAGCTCTCGCAAGGATTAAGTTCAAGGAGATGCAAGAGCTACTCGGAGTTGAAGATCTCTCTATCTCGAGTCAGAAATTAGGGGGGTGAATGTTGGGCTAATGTCTGACTATGACCCGAGCCCATGGGTAGCAGACGCCAAGCTTATGGGTCCAATCACAATTATAGTCGGTTTAGGATTCTCTTATAGAATACGCATTGTAGTAGGATTAGAAAGCAGGTTCTAATAACCTATATAAACACATCAACCGAGCTGTGGTTAGATGTATGAAATCATCAAAGTTTTGAGCTTATTTTCTTTGTTAATTGGAGAGCATAATTCCAGTTATATTTGCGTGTTCGTTTGTATTTTTGTTCCTGTCTAGCGATTGATTCTTATTCTGGGATTATCAATTTAGTTATCTTGACTCACTGCCTTTTTATTTTGGATATATTTCAAATAAATAAAGAAAAAACTCTTGATGTTAAAACTAAAAGAAATTAATATATAAAGCTCGTAAATCAATTACATTAAACTAGTTTACAAGTTGACCCCACTAACATGTTGCATGATTATATATTAGCAACTCAAAATAATTTTGAAATAAACTAGCTAGTGACAAGCTCTTTATACCTACCCTTGGTTGACTTTTTGATAATTTCTGGATCTGTTGTAAATCAGTTAAGTTTGGATTTGTTCTTTGATTGATCCTCTTTGACAACTGGTTAGTTCTTTGAAATCTGTTTACGTATTTGATAATCTCGTTATACACATGCATGCATACCAACTGTTTGATAATATGCCTGTTACAAATTATAAACACTACAAAGTTTTCTTTCAGAGTATTCTTTTTGCATATAAATAACTACTGTTATATAAGCTGTTACTACAAATTATAATAAACACTTTAGGAGATTAGCAGAAGCAGTTAGATATATGTCACAAAACTGCTGTATAAAAACAAGCAGACAAGCTAAAAAAATAAAATGCAATCCTTTTGATATTTTTATAACCAGAGTGCTTATAAGTACTTTTTTATAAGCAGAAAATAATAAGCAATTCAAAAGTATGAATACTGTAATAAGATTCTCATCCCTTTTGTTGGTAGTTCAGTCTTGTTTTGATCACAACAAATCAACCATCTGAACTACCCCTGTTTAGACCCAAGCTTAACTTGTTTATTTTCCTATTGTTTCTGGAATAGCCACCCCTAATTTTGTTTACATGATTTCTTATGTCTCAGGAAAATGGAAGTTGTATCTGCAATCCTTGGTCCTGTTGTGAATCTTTTGACGAATCATATTACGCAAAAGTTGAGAAACCTCACTTCCTACACCGATCGTGTGAAGGAAATGAAAGACAAAATGAAGGTTTTGGACGGTCATAGAGTTGATAACGGCAATCATTTGAGAAGAAACCGTGAAAACAATAAAGAGATACCTGATCGTGTAACGGGGTGGTTGGAAGAAGCCGAAAACATCAAGAAAGAAGTTGAAAAAATTCCAAGTAACAACATTGGATGCTTTAATGTCAAAAAGAAGTATCTAGCAGGAAGAAACACATTGACGCATATCAAGGATATCGACCGTCTCATTACAGAAAAAATGACCTGGACTGATGCTGATATACCTCTTGGAAGAGTCGATTCCAAACGCCCGGCATCAACATCAACATCAACATCAGGTGGAAATACTCAAATTGTGTTCAAGTCAAGAGATAAGATCTCAAAAGGTGAAGATCGGTGGGATCACCCTGGTCCCATGCATCCTAAGGATGCCAACCGGACCCTCCCCCAAGGACCCGGCCCCAGGCAATCAGCACCTGTCCCAGTGACTGTACTTATCAGGAGGTGGGCTATGAACCCTGGCTATTATCTCAAAAGACCCCTCGCTGACCAGTCAATCTGAGCATTTGCGGTGGGGGGATGGTATCAACAGAGCATGTGGTCCTGCCCCACTTGAGGACTTCCCGGTAGGTCACCCAACCGGTACTACTCTCAGAGTGGCTCACTTAACTCTATAAGAGTTACCCACTAGACCACATGCTAGTTGATAGTCAAGAGATAAGATATTCGATGATGCATTGAAGTTCCTTCAACGAGATGATGATAAGCCTCGAGTGATAGCCTTGTGTGGAATGGGTGGTGTGGGGAAAACCACACTGATGAAACAACTGAAAAAGGCTGCAGAAGATGACAAGATGTTTAAGTGGATCGTGGTTGTAGTTGTTGGGAAAAGTTCCAACTTGTTTAAAATTCAGGAGGTCATAGCAGCACACACAGGCGAATCTCTAAGCGAAACTAATGAAACACTAAGGGCAACTCTTCTTTCCAAAAGATTTCAAGCATTTTCAGAGCGTAAAGAAAAGAGTCTGGTTATATTGGACGATGTGTGGGAGACGATTAAACTCGAAGATATCGGATTAGCAGGTCCTTTGCCAAATGGGGTTAAGTTGTTGCTCACATCGCGGGATGTACAAGTTTGCCGACAGATTGCAGATGATGCTGCTCTTGAAGAAGTTAAGGTTGATGTCTTGAAGGAAAATGAAGCACATGATTTCTTTTGTCAAAAAGCAGGGATTTCAGCCGAACATGATCATGATCTCTATGAAATAGGATCTGAAATTGTCAAAAAATGTGGTTGTTTGCCCCTTGCCATCAAAATCATTGCTGCAACTGTTAAATGTGAAAAGAACATGAGTGTTTGGCGACGTACACTAAAGTGTCTGAAGAATAATAATCTTGATAAGAACGTACAAGAAATTATTGAGATGAGCTACAATAATTTAAAACAAGAAGAGGATAAAGCGATTTTTCTGCTTTGTGGCTTGTTCCCCGAGGACTCTAATATCCCCATAGAAGATCTCACAAGATATGCATGGGGATTAAAGCTTTTAAACAAAGTTTATACTATAGAGGATGCTAGAGACAGCACACAAACGAGTGTGAGCAACCTTAAAAATGCCTACTTGTTGATGGATGGGGATAGTCATCACAATGATTGTGTGAAAATGCATGATCTTGTGCTTGCATTTGTGGTAGCTACTGTTTCTAAAGGTGGCAAGGATGGATATTGGATCATTCACCATGATGATTTCCCAAAGATGGGTGAAGCTATGAGCCAGTCTTGCAAGCAAATTTCGTTAACATGCGAGGGTATGTTGGAGTTTCCCATCGACTTTAAGTTTCCAAACCTTTCACTTTTGAAACTTATGCACGGAGATGAGTCGCTAAGGGCTCCTCAAGACTTTTATGCAATAATGGAAAAGCTTCAAGTTATAGCATTTGAGAAGTTGAAGTATCCACCAGTTCCCACATCTTTTCTGTGCTCCACCAACCTTCGAACTCTTTGTCTCGATGAATGCTCATTGATGTTTGATTTAGCTTGTATTGGAAATCTTTTGAATCTGGAAGTGCTTAGCTTCGCTAATTCTGGCATTACAACCATACCTTCCACATTCGGAAATTTAAAGAAGCTAAGACTACTGGATGTAACAGGTTGTTACAATCTTGTTATAGATGACGGTGTCTTGAAAAGCTTAGTGAAACTTGAAGAGCTTTATATGATACCTTATGATGAAAAAGCATGCTGCATCACAGACAACAACTGTAGTGAACTTGCAGAGCATTCAGAGAACCTTTGTGCATTAGAATTTGAATTTATTGGTAACAATGCTCATATGAGGAACATGTCTTATGAGAAACTTAAAAGATTCAAGCTCTCAGTGGGATGTTCTTTTACAGAAGTTGGCTGGCTGCACAGAACCCAAGGTGAAACGCGCTCATATCAAAACAGCTTGAAGCTGATCACCAAAAGAGAAGAACTATTAAAATCTAAAATCAACGAGCTGTTTAAGATCACAGATGCACTTTATCTACAAGTGAATGATATGAATACTCTTGAAGATGTTGACGTGGAATCCCCGCATCATCCACATCCTCGTCGATACTATTCGTTTTACAATTTAAGAGTCCTTGTAATTTCAGAATGTGCAGAGTTGAAATACCTTTTTACCATGAATCTTGCAACAAGTTTGTCAAAGCTAGAGTATCTGGATATTTCCAGATGCCCTATAATGGAAGCAGTCATACATATTGAGAATGATGGATCAGATATAATTGAGTTTTCCAACTTAAAGTATCACAGCTTGGCTGAGCTGCCAAATTTATTGCATTTCTGCAATAATGTCAATGTAATTGAGCTGCCACGTCTCATAGAGTTGCAACTTGGAGACCTTCCAAAAATTACAAGCATTTATCCCAGCAGTACAACGTCTTTTGTGTCGAATGATATCTCCCCCATGCAATCATTGTTCAACGAAGAGGTAAGTATATGCTTTCTATTAATATATATACTGATATTAACAATGTCTTCAACTAAAAGTATTTTAATAACAGGCGGGTATCTAATGAATGAACAAATCTTTTTTTACTTTGCAGGATGCGACTCCTAAGCTGGAGAAACTGGTTGTTTCTAATATGGAGAATTTGAAGGAGATCTGGCCTCCTCAGTTTAGTATTAGTAATCTTTGCCCACTGAGAGAGCTTACGGTCGGGGGTTGTGGTTCCATTGAAGTCTTGTTCAACATGGATTTTGGTGAAATCGAGCAACTTAGCAGCAGTTTGAGAAGCATTACAGTGGAGGGATGTTCTCGTCTTGTGAAACTTTTTTCATGCAATCCATTTCCATTCCTGAATAATCTACAAGAGCTTAACGTCAAAAGTTGTAGTTCCATTCAAGTGTTATTTAACACTGAGTTGGGACGTTCTGGTAAAAGTGAAGAACAGGTTTGTAGCAGCAATTTGAGTAGCATTAAAGTTTCGGGATGTGATAGTCTTGTGAATCTTCTCCCAAGCAATCCAATGCCATTATTCAATCATCTAGAAGAGCTTGAAGTTAGACAGTGTGATTCTGTTGAAGTGATATTCGACATCGACATGGAATGTGTTGGTGAAATGGATAAAGTTAGCAGCAGCAGGTTGAGAAGCATTGAATTGGTGTATTTAAGGAAGCTTAGAGAGGTGTGGAGGATAAAAGATGGTGGAAATAACTTGATTCATGGATTTGAAGCTGTTGAAAGAATAAGTATTAGAGGTTGTGAGAGGTTTGAAAATTTAATCACACCTGCCACAACCACTTTTGATATGAGAGCACTCAAAAAAGTTGAAATTCGTGAATGCAGCAGAGAAAGAGAGAGAAGCTATGAATTGGTTGAGAAAGAGAAAGAGGTACGGCTCTTAACTTGTATGTTTAAAACTAATAAATGATTTCCATTTTTGTTAGCTGGAACTTGCAAAAAAAAACTGATTTTTTTTAAATAAATAAATAAATAATATTAGGTTACTTATTTTTTTTTTAAATAAATAGAAGAATGTTATTAGAACTAAATTTTTGATGACATGTTGATTGAACCACTATACTTGTGGCTTTCTTTTCGTGATTTTTTTGGCCTTCTCGTGTCTTAAATAGTGTTACGAATAATATATTTAAAATCATTTATATACAAGAAAAGAAAAGAAAATCCAACTATTTCTTCGATGTTTCATCTTTCTCATATGCAGAAATCATTTGTGGTTATAATATGCAGATTAATGTTATACCATCGATGGAGGAAGTGAATGATGGTATTTCTAAAGTTGCACTCCCATCCTATCTATTACACACTTTCCATCACCTTCATAACCTTTTATTGCGTGACTATAAAGGTGTGGAGGTGGTCTTTGAGATAACAACTCCAAGTAGTAGAGAATCATTTCACAATACTCAACAACCACCAATACTCCCCTATCTTGAAAAATTGGATTTGAATAATTTGGAGAGGATGAGTCATGTGTGGAAGTTCGATTGGAATGAATTCGTAATTCTTCAAAAACAACCGTCACAGTGCTCATTCCGCAACCTCACAACCATAACAATGATACGCTGCCATAGCATCAAGTACTTGTTTTCACCTCTCATGGCGAAACTTCTTTTCAAACTAAAGGAAGTTCATATATCGTGTTGTGATGGTATTGAAGAGGTTGTTTCAAACAGAGATGATGAAGATGCGTCTGTATATTCCCACACGACCACCACTTTCTTCCCTCATTTAGAGCTTCTTAACTTTTATAACCTCAAAATGTTCAAGTGTATTGGTGGTGGTGCCAATGGTATATCTACTGATATTCATGACCAGCTTAAGGTATTTTTCATATATATTCAGCGACTAAACTAACGGTTGGTCAATTTTGTTAATATTATTAGCTCTGTTAATTATATAATTAAATTCTTGCTTTTTCAGTTATCTTCTTGGTCCTTATGCCAATACTCTAGAGAGATAAGTATTGCATTTTGCCCTATATTATCAAGTGCGATTCCTTGGTATACTATAGGACAAATGAAAAAGCTTCAGGTGCTGAAAATAGAAGATTGTGAATCAATGACAGAGGTGTTTGAAACTAAAGAGATCAACAACGAGAGTGATACTGATACTGAAAAGTCACTTCCAAGGCTAGAATATATTACGATGCTCAAACTTCCAAAACTAAAGATCTTGAAAATTCAACGGTGTAACCTTTTGAAACATATATTCACATTTTCCACCCTTGAAAGCCTCACGGAACTCGAAGAGTTAGAAATAAAGGATTGTGAGGGAATGGAAGTGATTGTTAAGAAAGAAAGTGGAGAGCTAACAACGACATCTAAGGCTGCGGTCTTTCCTCATTTGAAGTCCCTTATACTATTCGATCTACCAAACTTTGTGGGTTTCTTCTTGGGGAAGAATGAATTCATATGGACAGCATTGGAAAAGGTTGTGATCGGTGAATGCCCACAAATAACGGTGTTTACTTATGGTCAATCTACAGCTCCGAAGCTTAACTTCATAAATACCAGCTTAGGCAAACATAGCGTTGCATGTGGCCTTAACTTTCGTGTGACCACCACCTCGCATCAGGTATTATTTTATTTTAAATAAAAAGGAAAAAACCTTCCCATGTCAGGTTCTTTTCTAGACTTACGCCTTGTGTGTATAACCTAAAAGAAAATACTTCTAGCATTAGAGTCAAGTAACCTTATTAATAATTGTATTCTTCATCAAAATTACTGGGTAATTATTGGATCAAAAGTAAGATTAGAAAATATTGACGGTTTGGTTATGTATGTGATCCCCAAAACCCAACGGTTGTACAATCATGTAGAGCGTTTTGGCTTATTTTACTTACATATGAAGGGTTTTTTTTTTTTTTTTTTTTTTTTTTTTTTTTCATTGAATAAACTGATATTTACAAATATTTGTGACATAAGCTTGTGTTTTTTTGAACTTGTAGTCCCGATTACCGAGTTATGAAAGTACAAGCTCATACCGCCATACTACTATGCAACGGTTGCCTTGGTTTTATCATAATTTGATCGAGGTGGATACGGTTTATAATACCAGTGGTGGACAGAGGCTTTTATCATCCGATAATATGCTACAACTGCAAAAGCTTGAAACTGTCCATTGTAGTAGATGTTGGGACATTGAGGAGATATTTGCTTCACAAACTGTTGCTGAAATTCCAAACTTGAGACAAGTGGACTTGGAGTGGTTAGGTATCAAGTGTATATGGAAGAGGACATTATTAAAGTTTCCAAACCTATCACGACTGTCAATTAAAAATTGCGATAAATTAGAATATGTATTTACATGTTCCATGGTAGGTAGTCTATTGCAACTCCAAGAACTGCATATAAGTTACTGCGACAGTATGAAGGTATTTGTGAAGGGTGAAGAAGAATGTGTTGCCATAGTGAATGCTAAAGTGGTGTTACCTTGTCTGAAGTCCTTAAAACTTTATTCTCTTGAAAGTCTTGAGGGATTTTGCATAGGAAAGGAAGCTTTTGAATTTCCATCATTGGATACCTTGGAAATTCATAGGTGTAAAAAAATGACGGTTTTCACCAAGGGAGATTTGTCTGCTCCAAAGCTATATGCAATTAGTAGAGAGGGTAGGAAGTTTTCGGAACTCAGGAACTATAATATACACAATAGGCTGAACTCCTTTTTGAACACCTTAAATAAGAGGGACTAAATGTGTAAAGAGTTCATGTTCGCAACTTCTTCATCTTCAAACTTAATTTTCTAAACCCTAATTCACAGCCAACCGCTGTTCACCGGCCAGTCATCCGCTGTTTCAGGTAAGTTGTTCAAATTATATTTTCTATTTGTGTAATAAACTCTGTTTATTTATATGATAATTCGTAGGATTATAGGTAATTGGGTATTTTGAATTGGAAGTATTTAATAAAAGGTTTATTTCATAGCCTGATTGATTTCTGTGTTTGAGTATTTATTGTAAGTATAAAATTGTAATAAGCCAAATGTTAATTTTATATTATGATTCGTAATATTTTTAAATAAGAGAACAGAGATGTATGATGCAGTAGGTGCGATGGATGTTTAGTCAATTGGGGGTTGTTCATCGGCTATACCGTGTGTTTTTGTTGGCTACTTAGTTATATGTGTTTAAAAATAGTTATGAGATCTTGTACTTAATTGAACTCTGCAATTTGGTAAAGGTTGGAAAAAAGAGAAATCAAGAAGGATAGATGGTTTAAAAAGGCACATTTGATTTAGGGTAACTTGGCGATGGTTGTATCCGTTAGAAGAAAAAGTGTGCCTTTAATCTTTAGTGATAGTTTTTTTAATAACGGAATAATGACCTTTAGTTAAAACGTAATAGAAACAAGATAACTGAAGCAGGGGAGGACAAAAGTAAGTCAACTAAAATCAATTAGAAATTGTGACTAAGAAGAGATCCACAACAAAAGGATCAGTCAATTGCCTAATCTTAGAATATATATTGCTGTAGAAATGGTCGAGCGCAATAGTGAAAATAATATGCTCCAGTACTAGTGTCCCATGAATGTTGCGGCCTTTTCTTTTTGGGGTATCTCATTACAAACTGTAACATATTTATCTGATAAGTTTTCATGTTAAAAAGACTTGTTTGTCATCATCACAAATGAAGTGTTTTGATTTGGGTTCACACAAATATTCCAACAATTTTCTTAAACTAACTAGTCAAAGATTGCAATTGCATGCACTAGATGAAGTACTTGTTTGAAAATTAGTGCTTGTACATATTTTGCATCCAAATGCCCGCTACTATTTACCTTATGTCTTGTTTGTCATATTTAATTGATTCAATGTGTGCTTTTACAGGAACTTAAGAACACTACAGATATTCAACTCGCGTGTTCTTCATAATGGTAGGTCTGAATTCTTGGGAAGTTAATGGGTTTACTCATTTCAAAAGAAAGAAGCTTGCAATTTTGGGTTTTAGAGACGGATACACAAACTCGAGATCTGACAAAAACCCGGTTGTATACATTGAAGACACGACACGAAAGATGCATAATGGATGTTTTCTCAGGAAGCAACTATTTTTTTGTGCTGATTACAAAATGCTAGTTACAGTGCACTCAAGAGGCTGCTGCTTCTTTTTGTGATGTTGTCACCAACAACGTGTAGCCATGTATGATTGTGTTCTTTTAGATATTTATAGACTGATAGAAGCATGAACTTAGAATTTTTTGTTGAGTGGATCATTGTAAAGAATAACGCTTGCAATGCGCTTTGCTTGATCACTTGTACATGTGCTTTTTAAAGAAGTCTTGTAATACTGTGACTGAGTTTATTATGGTTAAAATACGAGTCATCAAGCTTGAAAACTACAAACTATGTGAAATGAGTTGGTCCTTCAAGCTCTTACCAATCATGCAGAGTATGATTCAAACTGATCCAGATGTTTAATTGTTTATGATGCAAGTCTTTGTTTCCTACATTTCTAGTGAAGGTATCAAAAGAGACGAGTGACAACTTTGTCCTACCAATGTGGATTACCGTCTCGCTCACGAGTCCAACCCAAGAAACTCACCAAACGACACTGAGTTTGATTCCGGTTCACCTAATCAACCTTTGATGTTTCATAACGGGTAACTTCGTCACACTCACACAGTGCCGGATCCAGGAATTCGATGTAGGGTATGCACAATTTTAAGTAGAGTTGTTAATAACTTTAGTTTTCGGATGCATTTTTTGGTCGGGTTTTCCCGGTTCGGGTTTTTCAGAATTTGGGTTTGGCGCGTCTTTTTCAATTTCGGGGGGGGGGGGGGGGGGGGGGGGGGGTCTGAGATATTAAAGTTGATCTACGTTGTCAAGTTTGGGTTATCTAAAATTGAGTTGGTTAGTTGGATTAGAGTATTCTATTAGAATTGACATAATATTATTAGCAACTACAAGTATAAATAAAGTAAAGTACACTTTTATGATCGAGTGCTACAAGTGAAAAAAACGTTTATAACTAATCGTACTAGAACAAACTTTAATACTCCGTACTTTGTAACATGTAAAAACATATACTATATGAAAGAAACAAAAATAGTCTGATAACAAGGAATTTAAAGCCCGCCGCGTTGCGGCGGGGCCTTTTTTGGCTAGATTAATTTGTTTATTCGTTTGTATTTAGTGTGCTATTGCTATTGCGTATTGTTGGTTTGCTGTGGATTCTATTAAGTTTTATTGCATAGCAAAGTATTCATTTGTTTCTTGGTAGGTTTCATCCTTTTTCCGGATGGATTTTGTATACTGGTTTTTTTGGGTTGCAGGATTTTTTGTGTAGCTATTTTGTCAAGGTTTTTGCATTCCAATGTTTCTCGTTACAGCTTTAGTTATCGAAAAGTAAGTTTGAAATTTCAAAATTTCAAATAATGCAGTTGATTGATCATGTCGAACAGTAATGGTTTGTCATTTGGGAGATAAGTCTGTGTTTACTGTCTTTTTGGGGAAGGGTAGCATTTTTTTATTAGTTGTTACTTTTGGTTTTCATTATTTAAGGTTTTTGGGTATTGGTTTTATTTAGCATTTCTGAATTTTTGGTCTGGGTTATTGTTGGTCTAATGGACGGTTTAGTTAGGCTTTTAGAGCTAGCTTATTTATCGGGATCGGTTTTTATTTCTGATGTTATGCATTTGGGCTTTGAGAGAGAGATTCAGGAGAAGCGAGGCTGGTTTTTGTTTTTGAATGGTTGGTGCGTGCATGTTGCTGATCGGTTGGCTTACTTGAATGCTATTATCCAGGAGCTGGAGTTTTGCAGTAATCATGTGTCTGTAGCGGGGGTGTTAATGGAGTTGAGAGTTAGTGACAACGTTGTGTTTGCTGATGCTATTATGTATTTTAAGGCTATTCGTGATTTTGAGGCAGAAAAATTAGCTAACCTGCAGCTTTTCTTAGAAGCTTCCGCGTCGCATCTTGGTGGGCGTAGGCAGTTTGCTGCTAGGTTTAATACTATGTGATAGTTGTTGTATTATGGAGTTGTTTAAGTTGGTATATGTAGATTTCCTGCTTTATGTACGTGTGTGTGGTTGTTGCCTTGCTGTATTTACATTCCAGTTGTTAATTGGCTGAGGATCATTTAGGCGATTTTTTTTCAGGTTGTCTGTATGTTAGTGGTTTAGTTTTATTTTAATATATTCTTTTTTTCTTTTAGAAAATGTGTTGTTATAATTTAGTGTATTTTTACTTCTTATTGTTAGTGCTTGTAACCCGTTTGTTTGAGATGTGTCTTGGAGGCCGAGTGAAAAAAAAAATATATATTTTTTGTTTAATGTAAAGCTAACACAAACTTAAACAATTTTTTTTATAAAATCGTACGTATGTCAAAAGCATAGTAATATTGGCTTCATTTTGTACGTTATCAAGAGACCATTTTGCCGGTATTTTTTTATTCAAGAACTCGTGGAATATCTGTTAGATACGTGGTAGATAAAGTTTGTTGTATAAAAAAGTCATAAATAGTAAGAAGCCGAAGGTTCGATTTGTAAATATCTATTTCTTACTTGTTTTTGGGCCACGTAGCTGGTGTTTTTGGCTGGATTTTTTGATTTATTTATTCGAATTGTACGGACCAACGAAGTATTTTATTGTTTGTTTATTTTGATTGGCTGGGAAACAATCTATTATTCATGTCTTTGGTCTGATTGGCTGGAATATCACCCCGCGTATTTGGGCTAAGTGCTTTATTGGGCAACTGGATGAGCTAATAATACCGGCCCATATTTAATATTAATTTAATGTGTCTCAACGCTTTTAGCAGTATATAGGAATAAGTCTAATTTTTTAAGTTGCAGTATTTCTTTTAACAAGTTGGGCCTTCCAAGTAGAAAATGGGTTGTATTGTTGTAAAATCAAAGTGTTATTAACACAATTGGGCCTGTTACAAATATAAACTCTCCTTTTTAACCTACATAATGACTCGTGGCCTCCTCCTTCTTCCACAAAACTGCCGCTTCATTACTGAAACTCAACAGCACGTTTTTCTTTTATTTTGAACAAAGGAAAGTTAGATTAGGGTATGCACTCAGAATTTTTGGGTATTTGAAAGGGTATGCACTCACAAGTTTTTAGTGTATTTTGTTGTTACTTCGAAGAAAAAACAAATTTTTTTACACTACTAAGAATTTAAGTAGGGTATGCACTTGCATACCCTGCTTAAGCTGTAAATCCGCCCCTGCACTCACACAAAGATTGCCTAAGAAAGTAGGTTTAACAAATAAAATACTAGAAGTAAACTATTTGCAGTGTAGGATACAGCAATTGTCACATAAACAAAGAAAGAAGACTAATATATCCAAAACTTCGGTTATTGCATCCAAGTTCTTATGTTATCTGAACCAAATGATCCTCGATTTACATTAATCAGTTTTTGAACCCAAAATACAACAGAGTGAGAAAATCAAAACACCAAACTCCCATCTATGATATACCTTGTTTAGAAGTAAAATATGAATCTAAAGTGTTACAAATCCGGCCTCGGTATATTTTACAAATGCAAGAGCTCTTCCGTGATGAGATTTCTTGTTCTTTCTTCCTTGGGCAATTTAGCATATCTATAACAACATAAATCTTAAAATTAGTTTGGTATCCTTTGTCATGTACTCTAAACAAAACTTGAGCTTTCAACATGTTTGACCCATTTGATGTGCTACTTTTTTAGCTAAACTTGCTTTGAACCATAGGACCCGTTTAAGATATGAAAAATCCAAGACGCGTTTATACGTAAATTGGTCGAAATTGCTACTTATTATGTGTCGAATACCTACCCAGCCTCAGCAAAGTGGGATTTTATCTGCGCAAGAGCTCTTCCATGATGAAAAATCTTGATCTTTTCTTCTTTAGGCATTTCAGCATAAATATAACCGCAAAAATTATAAAAATTAGTTTGGTTTTATTGCAAACATGCAATGATATGAAAGGATCAGGGAGATTATAGGTGGCAAGATGGCGGGTCAAAATGGGTCGGGTTGAAACGGATCAAAATATGTTTTTTTTTTGGGTAAAGGGCAATCCACCCGGTAAAATATGGATCAAAATATGTTTGGTTTATAACAGATTGCTAGGTCAGAATGGGGACTTACAAAAACTTCTTTCTCCACAATTTATAAGATTGTAATCTTAAAAGATAGACTTGACCTGACTTTTAACTTGTTTGACCTATTAGACCCATTTGACATGCTCCTCTTTTAGCTAAACTTGATTTAAGACATTGACCCGTTAGAGATATGAAAAGGCCAATGACCCGTTTATAATTAAATTTGTCGAAATTGCCACCTATTATGGAGATGATCGTGTAGAAACAAAGATGGGCTTACGTTCGATCATGACAAATAGGTTGGAAGACTGGATCCCATCCAAAATCATTCGGTCCTCTTGCAGGAACAATCTGATTATATTACCCTGAATAAACACGAACAAGACTTGTTTTAGTTCGCTTGAGTTTAACTAAACAAAACACAAACACACTGAAGAGCAGGTTTTATTGTGTTTGCGTTTATTCTATAAGATACTAGTAGTAAACTAAAACTGAGCAAACTCGTGCACGAACATTGAGCCTTGTATTTCCGTTAATACAAATTTATTGACTTGAATATATAAATAACATTGGAACATGACGAAACCTTGACAAAACGAGCATATAATTGTGTTTAGACCATAGTCATGTCCATTCTTTTAACAAAATAACGACCATTATGAAGTAAAGCAATCGAAAATAGATATGGTATAATAGTGACTACCCTGGTAGACCCTTAAGAGCATTGAAACATAAGCATGTGTCTTCCACCAACACCGGTCCCTTCACATACACACAAAACACACTTGCACATTAAAACCTTAAAGAAAACAGAAAACATCCCCATCACAAATGTCACCGGTGGTAACTTCAACACTATTTACCAAGATGCAAAGAATGTGACATCCAAACTAACAATCTCATAAGAGATGTCTTAATTTAAGCTACCGAAGTTTTGCTAACAATGTAAACATGTTTCATATTATGGAGATATTTAAAATGTTCTGCAAACCTAAAGTCCCAAATATGTCAGCTATCCGATTTTGATAAAACTTTTAAGATAAGTATTTGTTACTTTAGTGAATCCATTTGGCTAAATATGTCAAGTTTATATAAGAATATTGATATAACTAACATTCGAATAGAAATAGGAATGACTTTTAACTTGTGACACAATGCTTTTATGCGAGATAATCTGAAAGAAAGCCATTAAACATCACCTTCAAGAGAAAAAAGAAAGTGTGGCGAGGGGGACTTACATGTAAGCCCTGCAAACAAAACAAAATACGGAGAATGTACTTTGAAACGAACTACATTTTACTTTCATATCAAGCTTTGTTAGATAACATATGCCTTTGTAAGTTGTTTGTGAAATCGATAACGTGCAAATATTATGTGTTTTCGATTCGCTCAAGAGATAATTGATTTACCAAATGCAGTGAGTATTGCACCCATATTATGAAACTACTAAGTTCAGGTTCAGGTCCTTAATTGATACATACATTCAAACCATGCACTACAACGAAACAAGAAAAAAACCTGATTTACCTTGTTGATATGTGGAATTATTTGAAGCCGACAATGGGTCTTAGCCGGATATAACCGGGTATAGCCGGGTCTTGGCAGGATATGACTGGGTATAGCCGGGTCTTGGCTGGATATGACCGGGTATAGCCGGGTCATGGCCGGATATGACCGGGTCCAACTTTTCAGACCATTGAAACAAAGACATGTATCTTCCACCAACACCGGTCCTTTCACCTACACACACAAAAAACATTTCCACATCCAAACCTTAGAAAATATCATATTAGTTTTGCTTTTTCTAACTAATGTTTCACTTTCAGAAAATAT